>JACSVZ010000014.1:29381031-29590971 GCA_014706295.1 Lycocorax pyrrhopterus obiensis
CCTACCTAATCAGCTTGTGGAAGCACAGTATTCCATTTGTTCAATTTGCCTGCCTACATGACAGATGTGTTTGAAGCAATGCTAAAAACTGCCATGAATGGGGCCGATACCAATCTCGGCTAACAAGTGAGTATTCTAATGCCACAGCAGCACATAATCGCTCACATTTATATCCTGCTGTTTAATGGTGACGTATATGAAGCCTC
Source organism: Lycocorax pyrrhopterus obiensis (assembly GCA_014706295.1). Classification (NCBI taxonomy): domain Eukaryota; kingdom Metazoa; phylum Chordata; class Aves; order Passeriformes; family Paradisaeidae; genus Lycocorax; species Lycocorax pyrrhopterus. Next base: position 29,381,238 of record JACSVZ010000014.1, read on the forward strand.
AGCTACGAGAAGCTCATAGAGTCATCAGATGATAGAGGAGAACGCCGAATAAGGAGCAGAGCTCCAAACAGTTGTCGTAGTTCGTACATTGTTTTTAAATGATCCTGATTGGTTTCTGTGGCCTTCCTACTGTGTTTTGACTGCGAGTCACACAGGAATTGCAGCATTCTATTTTACTTACATTCATCCTTTACTGATAATGATGTAATATGATAAAGGCCTAACATAAAACAGTTCCTGAAAAAATGTTGTGTTTCAATTTAGTGTAATCTATAAATCATCAGCGAAGCAGCTTTACAATTCGACAACATTAATATTTCCATACATGTGAGTAGTACAAACAAAGTTCTCCTGAAAATGTCTTCATGCCCTTCATCTCTTTTGTTTCTTATTCCTCATGGTAGACTCCAAATCTGTGTGAGTTATCTGTGGACTTCTTTTCAGAAAAATACAGTGTTCTGCTTGATATGATTCTGCCTAGAGAAAACAAAAGCTACATCAGCAGTCCAGTATTTCCTGAATACTCAATTTATTATGAGTATACAAAGGCATGTTTCAAGGGGAAATTTGCTACTGAGAGTAAAATAACCATATATTTTGGACCAGCTCTAAATGTTTAATAGACATTTGCCTTTATAAAACCAACATGCTCCATAATCACACACACTTGTTATCAGAACTTGGTATTTAAAGTACATAGATTTTTAGCAGTAATGGAAAATATATATACTTTAAGGCCTTTTACAAACTTAGATTCACAACAGTAAAGAACTGGAAATTACAGTTCATGGTCACTCAAAGTCTTATATAAGTATCTGAAATTGATTAATTGAAGCAGAAAAAATAAGATATGAGATGGAAAGCAAGAGACATGAAAAGACCTTGCTTTCACACTGAGCTCCTGATAAGCTTTCAACTTGATGTGGCCTGTGAGCTGGGGGAGCCACTTACTCACACAGATGACACCAATCATTCAATCAGTCCATTTTGACAGGCTTTTGCCAAGTTGCAGTGGAATTCTGCATGTGATTAGCCCCTCAAAAACACATCAGGATGTTGACATTCAGTAGTAAGAAACAGGAAAAGGATAAAAAGCAACCCCCCTCGGTTACAGCACCGTTTTCTTTGTTTCCCTACTCACACCACCGCATGTGGACAATTGACAAAACATACAAGGTGCCCATTTATTTATGGCTTTTGAGTACTCATCTGGCCAGGGCTTGGTACAGGCCTTTCACATAGATTCAGCACAGGTTCAAAACAGACAAATTGCCAGACAATTTCATCACGCCAGCAAACGAGACTGTTTTTCATCCTTGTGCTCCAAGAAGACAGTGTTGGCTTTGGCAGCAAGTAACACCCTCTGCATCAGTGTCAGCATGGAGCTGTCTCACCCCAAGGGAAGCCTTAGGAACCCTTCTGCCATGAAGGGTCACTTGCTGTGTCCTTGGGCTCCCTTGAGGAAAGAAGCTGCAAGTCTGTAACTGCACCTGTTATTTTCATGTGAGCATAGAACTCATTTTCATGTGAGCTTCTGCCTTTACGAACACCCTGTGATGCAGAAGCATATACCCTGCTGGCTCAGTGTGGTGTGCTCTTGAAGTGACTCATCTGACTGAAAAGGGGATCCTTAGGCCTCAGTTCAGGTTCTTAACTAACCTTATGGTTTTTTTCCTTCTCTAAATGAAGCTTTTAACATGTTTGCATGTTGGTTGTTTTCTTTGTAGAAAAAAATTGCCTAACAAATTGCTCCACTTTATTTTACATCTTTTGCAGGGAACTAACTGAATAGAACTGAGGTTAAGCTAAATAAAAAATAACATATATAAAAAAATTAGAAACATTCTGAAATACAAGCTTCTGTGTTAGTGAATCATCTATGTGTATAGTCATAAGTACAGTAAGTTTGTTACAGGAATAATACACAACTTATCTGTGAAAAATAAAACCTGCAAAATGCAAGAGCTTCCAAAGAATATTTAAAAAAAAAATTTGCAGCAGCAAATGACCTAAGAAATTATTTTTCCTAAAATGACTAAAGATTTATGGCAAAAGCAATGATTTCCTCCTCCTCTTCCACTTCCACAACACAAGGTGGAAATATTTATTTGATTGGTCAGTATAAAAGGTACTAAAAGAAAATTCATGCCTTAGTATTATGAACTGTCAAAAATGTCCTGAAGTCCAGAATTTCTTCCCCTTCTAACATACATATCATTTTGCAGAAATCATTGAAAAAGTATGCTGACAACCAAGGAAAAAAATTTTAAAACATGGGAAGAGTAAATAGAAAAGAGATAGAGGTCACTGAAATTTAGTTAGTTGTATTACTCTGAACAATATTTCTCAACTGCACTGTTGCTTTGTAAAGAAGCAGGAACAGAAGGACAAAGATGTAAACCCCCATACTGATCTGACTAATGACTTATAAAGACATGAAAAAGTTTTTCATAGCAATAACAAAATAGTCTTAGAAGGATTTATAGCAAAATGGAAATCTCTTTTTGGAATAATACATTTATATACAACTATAAATACCAAGGTGAGCAGTGAATAACTCAATGGCTCTTTGCTGATCAGAATAGAATCAGTACAAGTCAGGTCCTTTGGCAGCATCTAATAGGAACATTTATTCTCCTAGAAATCTTTAGAGTCATTGCTCACAGCGCAACTGGAACGTAGATAGGAACTGACCATTTTGGAATGTGGTAATGAGTCTTCAAATTGCAAACCTGGTGCAATGTCTATTTTTCCCATACCAGAGCATGGATAAGATCTAAGACAAGTTTCATCGTAAGAATTTGCAGTTCTTCTATATGGCTTTTCCAGTCAGGTGCACATGCAGCCTTATTCCAATTTTTGTTATTCTTTTTTTATGAAACAAAAGAAAATAAAATTAAAAAAATAAATACTGCTGTGGGTTTCTCCAAAATACATTTCTTGCAAGTTTAGAAAATTATTAGCCTTCGGATAGTTTATTACTTACTTCATAATAATTTAATTATGGGAATAATGGAAATAAATCACTTAAATATCTTAAATATATTAAAAATATATTTAAATCACCAGAACATATTAAAAATATATTCTTCACTGTTACTTCTTGTAGGAAAGTAATTGCACAGCTAATAATACTTTTAACACTCCTGTTAGTAGGCAGAAATTAGGATATCATTATAAAACAGCATGTTCCACTAAAACTCTGCCTTCATAGTAAAAGTGCCAGTAAGCAGCAATAACCATCAATAAAAATAGCATGGGTAAATTTAAAATAAATCCATAATTTGAAGAAGTATACAGTGAGGAAATCAGCACAACGAAAAGGAGTCAGTTTTGCAGAGAATTAGACCCATGTTAATCACAGACAGGCAAAACATTTTGTTAATGTAAACTTACAAAGTTTCTGCAAAAGACATGAGACCCCAAAAAAGACAGCACAAGGAACCTGTAACAAGCACTAGAAAAAGCAGTTGACATATTAAAGGATGCTGCTGTGAAAACTGAAAAGAAAATAAAGAATATTTTGTGTCTGGTATAAGCCACAGTTTCAAAAACTAGGAAAGCAGATAGCATGTGAACATGGTTACAGATTTTTGAAGAGTGAATTGCAATGAAAAGAAACAGTATATGATAAGAACTAGCTTAACATTAAATTCACTTTGCCTGTTTTCTGCTGCTCATTTGCATACAACCAATGTAGTCCCAGGGTAACTCCTCCTTTCATCCACGCATATGTTGGTTTCTCATCAGTGGAGTGGCACAAAATCAATAGAATATATCAATGAGCACAAGCTGGTCTTTTGAGGAAGATCTTTCTGAAAGAAAAAGGAAAACCAAACCCAACAATCTTCAGTATCATGGCCAAAAAAGATGGAAAGAGTGATGGGAGTAGCAGATATTTAACAGTGAGATGGAAAAGAGTCAACCCAAGTGGCTGCAAAAAAACCTGAAACTCCAACAAAATTAAATATTCTGAAGGTCTCGTAAGTTCACCAGAGGAAAGTGAGAGGACAAACACCTTCAGCTGGGGTAAATCAGGACAACAAAATAAATATGGCCTCTGTGGCAGCTCTGCCCATTCACCATTTCTGCACATTTATTTTGCATTTACCGACCTAGAAAACAAGTGGCATGATAAATCAGCGCATACAAAAGACACTGTGACAAAATGCATTTTATTTATTTGTGGCCAAAATATTCCATCCTTCCTATATCAGTTTCACCATACAAATGTAACACACTACTCCACGTGTTCACAGTTACACCAGCTTCACAGCTAATATTGCAATGTAAACACACTCTCTGGTTTCAAAGTATTTGGAAAACTTCAGTCTTCTCTTCTCTACTGACTTCCTTTAGTCTTTTCCTATTCTTGTGAGTACTTTTATTCTTTTAGTTTTGACTAAGGAAACCAAGGAGACCAAGGAAACCCTTCAATTTCCAGTGACAATATGAGATTACCAGATCATGAGGTCAAATTGTTCAGTATCTTTCTTTAAATTAAATGTATACATACATAAAGACAATCCGAAATTATTTTTTTTTCCAGGGGTTCTTGATGGAAACTTCTTTGAATAGTTTCAGCATTATTAGAACCAAAGTCACTATATATTTTGGACAAGGTAGAAAGCTAGTGCAATTTCGTATAGCTATGTTATTACAAAAAGGACAGCACCAATATTTTCAAAAATGTTTGAGTAGTGCTGGACAGGAGAGGACTGCATGTTGCCATATGAAAAGAACTTTTTACACCCTTTGTAACACCATAAATGTCACTTGTTTACTTAATCTCATTAGGCTGTATTTGCTTTGTACCAACTACAATTGTGACTTTCTATCTGTCTTCCTTGATCACAGTATTCAAGTTGATGGATTGTTAGATTTGTTTTGTGTACCTATTTCATATTAGAAGCCAATAGAATGAAACTTCTATCCATCTTTACTTCTCTTGTTGCAACAAATTATTGGCACTGTGTAGATTCCTTCTGAATCCTTATGTGCCCTGCTGCAAAAACTGGAACAATCACTTGGTCTTATAAGCAGAGGCTGCCTCCTCTACATGCTTGTCACTCAGTAGGCTGATATCCTTTTTGGGAAAGATGTATTTTCCCAATGGGGTATGCTTGGGTACTTGAGCATGTATGGAGGCAAGATTTCTTCATGTTCCTTTGAATAGCTTGAGTCAGGCTTCCCAATCCCCTCTGCTCTGCAAGGCAGAAGGAATTGCATCATTGCAAGCAGCACAGCCAGCAGCTCTTTTTCAGGGTGAAAATACCTTCTCTGTGTGCTGCCTTGATTCATAATATAAATACGGGTTGCTGTCTTTCACCTGTACTGGCCATTCTCCTGAGGCACTGCTGCAGCTTGAGCTGCTCCAAAGGTTGAGAGACTTTAGATACAGTGCTGTACTTGCGATTCCTCTCACTCTTTCAAATGCTTGATCTTAGATCTCTGACTGTTACAATGCCACAATAGCTCAAAAAGACTGTTAGCTAGCCTACAAATCAGCTGGCTTCTTTCTTATTCTTTGATTTGGCATTTCTCAGGGTGAGCTGGAATACCCAAAAAGTCCAAACCTTCACTGGAAAATGCTTTATTTTTTTTGTTCCCTGCTTCAGATGACTTTTTTTTTCTTCCCATTATGTGTTAGTATCCGGGCTTTATTGAGATTTTTCTGTGGTTTTTTTTTTTTTTTTATTCAAAGCTTTATTCTTTATAGTCTTCTCTTAGTACTCATGTGAATCAGTAATGAAAAAGTATCCCACATACACTTTTAATTTTTAAACCAGATTTCTTACAAAAATAAGGTTTATTTAGTCATTCTACCATTTAGGGTTAGGGTTAGGGGTTAGGGTTAGGGTTAGGGTTAGGGTTAGGGTTAGGGTTATTTCTTCACCATAATAATTTTGAATCTTGGCCAATTTCAACTGTATAAAAATGGAGATGCACAATATAAAAAATAGCAATACTCTATACCAATGAAAAAGAGTAGTGGTTGCTAGAAAGTCAGGGCATACATACTAATATCCTCAAGAATGTAAAAGGCCACAATATGAATTCAAGAGACTGTTTGGCCTGCCAGCTGGCCATTTAGCTCACTTACTAATCATCCAAACAGCACATATGTAGCTCCAAATCAACTGTAATACATCCTGTCTCTTGCCCGTCTAGTACCTAAAAAAAAAAAAAAATGGGTGGAAGGAAAAGAAACAGAGAATGAGGAAAATTGAAAATGAAGTGGTGAGGACATGGTGGCATAAGATAGTGATTTCCTATGGTTGTAGAATGTATATGAACCTGTTGGTGTAGAGCTTGAAGAATGTTTGATTGACCGGTCTGTATTTTTTGCTGGTGGCCTCTTTGTGGGCTATTTTTTTCCCCATTTTTATCCATTGAGAACTCTAATGATGCCATTCATTTTTCTTTATTTCCAGTTTTCACAAGTGGGTTGTTGTGGGTTATTTCATGTGGAAATACAGCATGCCTTGAGGGAGGTCCTTCCTAATTCCTGCAGCTTTTGTTTTTAGGAGCTGTCTTGTTTCCACACCACCGCAGGTATGTACCTTGCTGGAGTGATGGTTGTTACCAAGCTTAGTATGTTATAATCCCGTAAACATGAAGAGCTTGATGTTTCAGATTTAAGTGGGCAGCTTAGCAAGGATTCATCAGGAAGGAGCTGGCAGAGCTGTTTCCCAGGGGTAGCAGAGCTGAGCAGGACCCCAATGTGGTCACAGGGTAGGGCAAGTATGGCTCCTGATGTGTCAAACTGTCAAGGTCCTTGACAGTGGCCAGGGCCAGCCAACTATGAATCTGGGAAAGTGAGAGGTCTAGCTCAGTATTCCATCCAGACAGGTGAGGTTAGGGCTGGAAAGGCCAGGCATGTCGGCAGCACAGCCCAGGCCATGCATGTGCTCAAGTACAGCTCCTGAGGCCAAGCATGGAGGACCTGGGCCAAGGTCCCAGAACAGCCAGTCCATCATGCTCTGCACCACTGGAGAGATGTCCTAGCAGAGAGGAAGCTCAACACCTTGGTGGTGTCTATGGACTGAGACCTCACAGCTGGAGATGGTACTTAAACTAATGCAAAATTGGGTTATTGATATCTTTTCCCCATGTTGGCTTGTTTGGTTCTTTTTGTTGTTTTTTTTTTTGTTGGTTTTTTTTTTTGTTTTTTGTGGTATCAATTTAAGTTTCATTAGAGGCATGAAATATTGGGTGAGAACAGTGAAACTAGGGCAGGGCTTAGGCACTGCTAGTTAAGCTGGTCACTCATTTCCCACTTCCGGTGAGGTAAAGAGGAGAACCAGAAAAGGAAAAACCCATGGGCTGGGATAAGAACAGATTAACAATTGGAAATCATGATGATGGTGATGATGGTGATGATGATGATGATAATAAATGGCAGTAACAATATAGATACATCATTATTAAAAATTGTTCATATAATATTAATACAATGTGATTATGATAATAATTTAACAGGTGTTGAGATCCCGAGGTGGTGAAGACCTTCACTATGTTTAGAAACCTTTGCAACATGCCCTTCTGTTACGTTACTGGAAGATGACAGTTGTCATAAGGCTAACAGGTACAGCAAGTTAAAATATCACTTCTCATTTTGGCCAACATTTTCAAGGGCAGTAATTTCCATTGTAAATGGTGACATCTGACATACCTCATTTCCTGCAAATGTAGGATGTTAGTGTAAGATGGTGAAAAATGGGTCCTGTAAGGCTGATAATAGCCCTGTAGTTTATTGATAACCTTGGATGGGAGATAGCTGGGTATCTGAAGATAGATTTCTTTTTATCCTTTTCTCTTTTCGTTTTTCCATGTTAAAGTTCTGAGACCATAGAAAATTTCCAAACACAAATGTTACCAAAGAATCTTCAGCAGCTCTTTTTTGGAATTAAAATATCACTTGTGATATATCACAGATGATCACATTTTTTGGTTTTGTTTCTAATTTAATTTTTGTGTTTTGTTTTGTATCTTTTTTTAATGAAAAATCACTTTAGACAACATTGATTACAGCTGAATATGTTTCATAAAATTTTTGCCCCATTAGGGAAAAAACCCCAAACACTATTAATTTAAAACAGAGCTAACATTTGCATCTGTACTTTAGATTGAGGATCATCTGTCATGATACCATTTGCATGTGTACACAATCTTTAATCTGGCTGGTATTACAGAACGGTTCACAAAGACTTCACTCATTTGCTCAGTGTTTCTTCCCTTGCACAGAGATAGAAAATCATGAAGAAAAAAGTTACAGCAACAATATCAGGCATTTCAATACCATTTTTGAGGTGAATAGGGGGTTAATAGCAGTTGTACACTCAAACATTTCCATCATTCCATGTAAAAACATTTTTGTACTTAGATATTCTGAGTAATTGCCTTTAAGTATAAATGTATTTGTGAGCAATCATACAGAAATAAAAGAGACTCACTTTAATGATCTTCCTAATAGATTGTGATAGACAATTTGAAGTAGCCTGAGATTGTCACAGTGTTTTAAATTCTCTGGTATTCTTTTTCACTGTGAAATGCCTGTGGATCAAAGAAAACTCAATGCCCCAGACAAAAGATCATGAAAATATGCACTGTTCTTTTTCTTTTTTTCTTTTCAGCAGATTTAGAAACTATGAAAAGACCTTATTATTGAAGAAAACTCAAAGTCAGCACAACTCCTTGAACAGACAATTTAATACTACACAAAATTACAGATGAACAAAAAAAGGTAGAAGAATTTGCCGTAAATATATACCTTCTGCTCAGATGGCTGGGAGGGGTTTTTCCTCTCTACTTTTTGTGGAAAAATTCAGAACAGTATGATAGTGCTTAGAAGGAGACTGTGTAGAAGAAAATAAGACCAAATGCATCCTGGAAAATCCTTCAGCAATTTACAAAAGCAATTGCTAACTCATTTGTGTGTGTGTGTCAGTGTGAGTATATATGTCAATGCTTGTGTGCATTGTGTAAAGTGAAAAACGTAAAAGAAATTACCTTGATCAGGATTCATTCTGGACCATTCTGCATTCTAATTCAGCTGTTTCATCAGCTGATGCATTAAACATGCTGCTTTTCTGTGAAAATATCATTGTCAGCCTATCCTACTCTCTGAGAATGAAATCCTAGCAGCCTCTTCAATGGCCTACTCATTTATTACTTAGCTAAGTAACAGAAACATTTACAACATTAATGTATTCACTGTTCAATCTTCCTGGCTTTAATTAGCCATCTTGAAGACTGGGCATTACTGTTTGATTAAAAAGCATTCCCTGAAATGAGGGGAAAATCCTCTGGGAAACCCTGTTTCCACACTCATAATTTCTTCTTAGTTAATCAGGTCTTTGCAGTATGTGTTGACTACATTAAAGATAAAAGACACCAAAACAGACCAGACAGAAGGCAACATTTAAAAAAATCTTTAATTAGCATCTATTATTTGCAAGCCTATATGATATCCCCATTTAGATACTACCATCACTTTAAAACTATTACACCGCAGTTGAGACTGCACCAAGCTGTCAGCTAAGCTGATTTTTCTTTACTTGCTTAAATTAAAAAATTATTTTGCTAAAAATGAGAAGTTATTTGTGAGCACTGTTTTTGTTTGAAGTCCAAGTCCCATACATTAATTAAGTTTGTAGCCAAGGATAGAATCTTTATTATACAGTATAAAAAGAACATTTTTCAGCAGCCAATTATCATGTTACCTATTTTGAAACTGAACCCTTTAGAGGAAATATATCATTGAAACTCTTCTGTGTGCTTGTTAAATAGCTATGGTCCTCAAATGAACAGAGAGGAGTTAATCAAAAGGCATTCTAGAACCTTTGAAATTAATGGGAGGCTTCTACAGACTAAAATAAAGACTGTGTTTCACCCAGGATGAAACACATTGATTTGTGCTCAAATGTCTGTTCTTCAGCATATCAAAAAAAAAGTACTGAATTTGATGCTTAAGGGAACTGCAAAAGTGGGCAGGTATTTGAGAACCCTTGAATAAAAGAGTACTCACTAGTATTGTATTAGTACTCATTAAAGAGTACAGTTGCTGAGCAAACTTAAGAAGACATGAAAAGATAGAATTAAAATGTGGCTTGCATCAACTCTTAGAAATTAATTGGTCATAAACTTTATGAGATCATAAACAGAGAATCACTGACCATTCAGTCTCACTGTATGAAAAAGGAAGACCTAGACTCTGGAAAATGAGTCTTCAGCTGACTGTGTACTCATGTGTACATGTGTACAAAGTTCCTTCCTCCTGCAGGACATAGCTCCTCAGCGCCGTGAACTCAGCCATGCAACACTGCATTTCTCTCCAGGCCTTGACTTAGCACTTCAGGTTGATATCAGCCAGTCTAGATGACAATTTAGATATTTTTAAAATTGTTTGGCCACCACAAGTAATCGGGAATATCACAACAAAAGGCAGCAGTATAGAAATTGGAGCACAGCTAGTCTCCACATCTGAAGGAAGAGAACAATAAAATTCATGTGTTTATCAGCTGAGTGGATCCAGAACAAGAAGAATGTTGTGCTTTAAATTCCAACTAGATTTCAAACCTGATGCGACAAGAAGTACAGAGATTACACTTCCCTTGCTACACTCCAACAAAACCTTTCTCCTCCTTAGCAAATTTAAATCGTATGGTATATTTTTCATCTTCCCAGTCCTGACTGCTGATTACAAATAATACAAGTAACAATTGTTATGCATACACCTAAATTTCACAGTCTCAAAGTTCTGGTGTGTTTTACATAGGATGTATGAAAAGCAATATGAAAACACAGTAATTCAAATTCTTGTGACTGTTTGTGGTCACCAGAAAAGATGCATATTCTTTCACAGGACTGAGCTTCTTCCATATTAACTCAAAAAGAAAAAATAAACCCATTAATTTATTTCAGTAATAACCAGAGATTTCTGAGGAGCAAAAACCAGAACACATCCTGAAAGATCTCATTTGGAAAACGAAAACATGAGTTTGTGTCTGCTTTCTGGTGCCCTTTGTTCTCAACAGCATGACAAAAAGAAATTATCTTTTTCATGTTAAGGACTTTGCATGTCTATAAAGAATGGATTCTTATTGGGAACAAAATCAATTTGTATCTGTAAACTGTTATTTAACAACTTCTTTTGTAAATTTGAATCAATGCTAATGGATATGTGGCAACATCAAACACAAAAATAAAAACATAGAGCCGAATTTCCTACTACCTTCTACTGTTTGAACGTGTTTTGTAAAACTAAGGCAGAACACTAGCTAATCACATTAATTGCTACAGATACATCAAAAATAGAAACGGTTTAAACGTGAACAAAAGTAGGAAATAAAATTTTACATGTGTTGTAATGTAAGTGAGGCAAGTGATGGCACTTTTGTGCTTCCTCAGCACGCATATAAATCACTACACAGAACTTGGTGCAGACACAAAGTGGAGTTCTGCCATGCCTCCCTGCTATGCTAATATAACTTAGGAAGCTCAATTGGTCTTCAGATGGCAGGCCATTTGCATCATTCTGAAAGCTCTTATCATCCTATTTCAACCTTACACCAATTAAAACCAAGGCCTACATGTTCAATAGGAACCATTATTCACCTAAAATAAAATCCAAGGCACATGCAGCACATTTTCAAGTTGTGAGATTTTGCAATTGTAGCTGGTGTTCTCTTAGTTGATACTTATTGTTAATTCAACATTAGAATGATAGGAAGACTGGTAAAATTGCTTTGCATATATTTCATTATACTGTTCTCAGGTTGCTCAGATGCTTCGGTGACTGCTTAGAGCAAATTGTTTTCCCTGAGGTTGTATGGAAGAACAGTAGCAGAGTTTTCTAGGGTTTGTAAAATTATTTATCGTATACAGGAAAATCAAATGTAGGTTCAAGCCTAGAAAGCTGAATTTTCGTAACATCATATAGTGAGACCAAACCTAATGATTGTGTATCAAAACCTATCTTAAAAGACTAAAGATTTAGGAAAACTGGGCCTAACTGCTGCTTGTTGGTAAATGGAACAGTGATATAGTTCTCAGATAATGAAACATGAAACAAAATCTTAATAAAAAGTAATTATTTTCAGGTTTTGAGTAGTTTTCCTTTCTTTAGACAATGGAATTCACAGTTAGAAATGTCTAAGGCATTGAGTAGTTAGCACTACACACTAGAGTCAAGTCTGCTTTCTAAAAGAAATATTAACACACTTAGCCTTTATTCTGCTCATGAGATCCATACAGTTTTCCCTCTTGGTGTATTACTATTTGTGTCTGGTTTGTTTGTAAATTAACCCTTTTGTTTGTATGTTCTAATACTAATGATGTCTGCATTAGGTAGCATTATCTGTAATATCATTCATATGCATTTCTTATTCAATCAGTAATATTTAGGCAGATTGATAATGACTGATCAGGTCAGTCTTATTACAGTTTATCTATTCCTTAGTGGACAACTTTCACAGTTTTAGGAGTACATTTCAAATGTTAAATCAGTATTTTAATATAGGTGAGTTTAAATGTGATTTTACACGAACCTTGTGAATTAGACTCAGTGGAAAAGGAAAAACCCATCCTAGTCGCATGCAATTGCAGTGAGCGCTAGCTGCTGTCCTTTAGCAGCCAAAGGAAAAAACCCTCCTCAGTCCTGATTCCGAAATAAGCCTTTCATGGGATGGCACATGGTGATGCTGGCACCTACATAGATCTCCAAAGGTGATCTGCTCCTGTTGAGGTTGTAGCAGCATTAACATCATAATCCATAATTTCATTACGTTTACTCATGAACTCACACATGAATCATCTGCCTGTTGCAATCTTCAGAAACAAAATGGGTTTCGTGTTCTCTATGAAGCATACTGAAAACAAACAAACAGAAAATCTGTTTTCATTAATAGAGCTGCCAAATTTTGTTCATATTACCTTTCAAGGACGATATTCTCTTATTTTGCAATTATTTAAACACCTGCAGAGATGAGCTGGTTGCAACATGAAATATGAAGTTGTTTTAATTCACAGGTTTGGAAAAAGCAATATGTTTTCATATTAGCGAATATGTCTTGTTTGTCTTTGTTCCAAAAATGCTGTTTTCTCCAAATTTGAAAATTTATTTTACATTTCATTTCATCTGGTTTTTTAATAAATAAAAATTACCACTGTCCACAGCTTTTATTTTAATGGGTTTTTTCCTCTTCCTTTTTCTCTTTATTGTATTTCAAGTTAATGTACAGAAATATTTTGAAACAAATAAGTAACTTACCAGTAAAGCTTCATGTATCATGTTTAAACATTTCAAATGTTTTCTGAAAAGGGAGAGTTTAATTTTTCATTTTTCTGATCATTTATTTTCCTATATTTTAAGAAAAAAAATTGAAGATACCTTTTTTAAAATTCCTTTTTATGGATCTAAACACCAATTCTGTTTCATTAATTGAAAAAGCTTGACTTGCTAGGATACACAGCTTTCTGCATAGTGTTTCTTATCCAATAAATACTCAAAATATTGTATTATTCAATTCATTTTCTCAGCACTTCCCTTGATAACTGCCTGCAATTTTAAGCTCAGTTTGTACTTTTCCAGGATGATGTGAGTGGCAAGTTTTATACAAAAACGGATGAGAATTTCTTGTGGTTTTGAGGAGGGTTGTGGGAGAGTTTATTTTCTTTTTTTTTCCTTTTTTCATGGCAGTATTGACTATTTGAATAACTTGGGAAATATCAACCTCCCACCTTGAAGAAATAGTGATGATTAAACAGTGATCCAAAGAGACCTTTGAAATTGTTTACAATTTATTTTGGATGTGTTCATGACTATTTCCTACTAAAGAGAATCATGACGCAGATTCTAAAGAAAAACTGGTGAAACACTCCTATTTCTACTTACATAGAGAAATCTCCAGTGAAGCTTCAGCTATGTCTAAGAGTGGATGTGGTTCAAAAGTGATCTTAACTAGCAGTTCTTCTTTACAGTATTTGGCCCAATCAATCAACTGAAATTTAGGAAAACTCATTGCAATTTATAGAGGCTGTGAAAATGGCTTACTACTACCTCCCTGGAGTGGCATATATGTTATGGCATTGCTAAGTGTTCGTAAAAACTGATGAGCTACTATAGATACTTACTTTTACTCTCCTTATGTTTCCTTGTGTCCAACAAGAAGGAAGTGAAGACTCCTTGTGTTCTTTGCTGAGCTAATTTTTTTAAACTTTTTTTTAAAATTTAATTAATGTTTTTAAGGAGAAAATGTTTGCGTGAGCTCACTGCAGGGAACTCCATATATCTTATCCCATTTATTTCCTAATCCCACAAAATGGAGGTGCAGGGCTGTTATATTTACTTTGTAATCAGGCAGAGAGTGTCAGACTATGATGTGGATCTAGCCTGAATATTTTCTATTATTCACCTTATTTAATAAACTGTCACTTGAAAGAGGGAATGATAAGCTTTCACACAATGTATCAAAGGAATGCTGTGCCTTCTCCCTTTATTATTCATGCTACATTTGAAGTTAATGAAGTGTAACCTCTGAGCTGATATTTTTATAGATGAAAGAGACATCATGTTACATATTCTATTTTTTCATCAGCTTCTGTGTAACCGAGACAAAACACGATTGCCTTGCACTTAATATCTGCCTATTGATGGGCATTCTTGCTCATGTCTTTTCTAATACTCTTCTATTTTCTTTATATTTATGGTTCTAAATATGAATGAAAAGACACGGGTGAAATGGATGGAGAACAGTAGTATATTTTAATTAAACTTTATTGTGGGCATTGTCCTGACTGATTTTTTTTTTTTTTTTAAGAAATGTATCATCAACCAGCTTGGATGTTATGACTGTGAACAAAAAGCCCACCCAGGTAGTAACTTCAGGTAAAATTCCAGCTTCACAGCATACAAGTCTGTTTCATATATTAAAAGATATCAAAAAGAATAATGCATGACATTACAAGAACAATAAAATATCAATTGCTGTGCTAGTGTGAGGCCAAGAATATGGTTTAAGCAAATTGTTCCTTAGGGCATGTATTTTTGTAGGGGAATATTGTATTATCCTACTATGTCTTGTTTGTGGAGGAAAAATAAATAATTATACATTTAAATGTCAATCCTAATTAATAAAAGATAGTAAAATATTATAAGCTGCTGCACTGATTTCTTAATTATATATGTTCTGCTAGAGAAAATTGTGTAATGGCATTTTCTCAAGAAACAACTCCAGAAATTCCTGCCTCTGTGGACAGTAAAACTTGTCCAGTAGAACATGCCTACTAAATAACACAGGGCAGATTTGATTCCAGTTTTCTTCTTGGATGTTGCTGGAGGTACAACAATGAAGAAATGGACCTTTGCACTGGCCTGACATGGTCATTGTGACCTTACGCCAAATTCTACCACGGAAAATGCCAACAGAGCATTCAAGAACATTTGCAGTGAAGGAAACATGCTGCCATTCTTAGAGATGAATCAAACTGCACTTCATTCAGGTTTTCTAATAGCATGCCTGTTTTTAGAGCATATCTGTTAAAACTGAAAAATAGACTTGTTGCTCAACTTCACAGGTGAACCACAGGTAATGACTCTCCAACTGTTTGATGTTGAATGGGATCTCAAGTTCTCCAGAAATTTCAGATAAAGCACTTTCTTTTTTTTTTCTTTCTTGTTTGTTTGTTTTGCATGGGTTTGGGGTTTTGGTTTTTTGTGGGGCTTTGGGGTTTTGTTTGTTTGTTTGTTTTGTTGTTTTGTTTTTTCCATAAGCAAGCAGAGTTGAAAAATTCAGATTTCTAAAGCCACACATCATAGAAAGCAAATAAGGGGACAGAAACATTTCATACAGGATAAAATTCAAATCTGGTGAGTGAGATAGACTGGAAGTACAAATCTGAAAACAAGACTCCCCTCTGTCAATTAATGCTTGCAATTTGATTTTCCCTCTGATCTTGCTTCTAGCAATTCTAACAATAATGATATTTCCTTGGCTTGCAGAAAACTTCACACATTCTGCCCATTCCATTTCCCTTTTGTGTCTGTTTTCTGCATGCTCCCAGTATCTGTTGATGCTACAGGCTCTATACACTTGCTTGATCTATGCCCCCTGTATTTCCCCATCCTCTTCCCCTGAGCTTATTCCATGTGAATTTAGTGAGGTATTTTTAAACAAAACGTCTTTCTCGAGATCCACTTCACTTGGTGGGCAGCATCACATGTGGTGTGCACATAGCAACTGCTATACAAGTGCAGGCCAACAAACAGTCTGGCAAAAGATGAGAAACAAAATTCAGTCTTTGCAATTCCATTCTTCTCTTACACCCAGGGCTATTATGTGTGTCCCCTTGGCAAGCTGACCTTGGTTTCTTTTCTCCTTATGAGTCATTCTGAAGTTAGAAGAGCAAGAAAAGCTGTTGAGGCGGGGGCCTTTTTTGTTTATTTTTGTTCCGCTGGGGTTTTTTTGGGTGAAAAGCACCAGACTGAAGATCAAGCAAAACACATTTTTTGGTTCTTACTGAGACCTCACATGTCTGTGAAGATGTTTATGTACCATTCTAGCTGCCTTGACTTTATTACATACTTCAATAGGAAGATTCTATGGACATTCATAGCAAAAAAGAATATATGAACAGTCTTTAAGAAAAGACACCTTCTAGGAAAAAAGATTGAAGTTGCAAACATAAATCCAAGACAGAATTTTAGTGGTTGCAAGGACAACCAGCATGTTTGCTCCAATGTGTATTTCTATGTCATTCATATGTACATGTTTTCAGTAATAAAAATCTAGTGTACTACTAGTTTTACCATAGCCAAAGATAAAATAATGTGCAGTTTGACTATTTTTGTTTCTTTTTTTTCTTTTTGATACTCAGAAAATACTGAACTGAGAACATAAGATGGAAAAAAAACCCCAGCCACGTATAAAGGAATGCATTGACTAATACAATGATAGGTTATATCAAATAAAAAAATTGTCATCTTATGTTTTGGAGATGTCAGTTGTACTTATTTGATAGTCATAATAGTTTCCTCTTATTTTCTTTTATTTTCACTCTCCTAGCACTCTTAAAATATTTGATTCAGAGACTATTTGCTTTGGGTTTGTCAGTGCTTTTTGGTTGGTATACTTTAGGAAAAAAGTCTCTTTATAACTTCTATGGTGACTGAAGTGTGATTCAGAAGTTCAGAGTCTTATTAGTTTACAAGTTCCATGATAAGTTTCATATGCAAATACATATGCATACATATATTTTATATTTACTTTCTCTCCATGAGGAGAATGAGAGATCCATGTATACTTTTTCTTCCATCTAACTCATATATAAATTTACTGTGCACTGCTGTTAGCCCTATCTGTCAGAGAATCAAAATTATAATGCTGTTTGGAGCAACATCAATCAATGAGCTACAAGTTTTACAAAACAAAATTGAACAGAAATACTGCAAGCTATGTAATTTTGAATTTCAGTTCATAAACCAACCAGTTCAATTTTTTAAATAATTATTTATTTTTATTTTTCTGTTAGAATGTAACAGTTTGTAAGACTCTATACATAGATTTGGATTTATGCTATCTCCACGGTTACACTGAATTTTAACTATCAACATCTCTCTCCCACCACTGATCAATGTCCAGACAAAGACACAGAGAGAAAAAGAGAGATTCTTCACTTGACTGGAAAGTAAAAATGTTGTTCTTCAAGTTCATTTTATTTTCCATTCTCCATATTAGTCATAAAGATATTATTTAGATTTTTGAAAATGGATGCAAACACCAGAGAGTAATAGATAGGAACAACAGTAAATCCATGAAGGTCAAAGTAGCACTCTATATTTCTGCAACATGTCTAATTGTTTTGTGTCTTGGGATGACTCTATGATGTGTATCCCCTATCAAGCTCTATGCCCAAAAATTAATTTTTTGCCTTTTCTGTGCCTTTAAACTGAGCTTGAGAGAAAAAAAACCAAATGAACTTTTCAAAGCAGTTTCTCAAGGACACAGAGATTACGCTCCTCTGCGTTCTCTGGCTGTGGGAGCACAGAGGGAGCACCCTGCTTGCTTCTTCAGCCAGCTTGTGGTGTTTTTTTTTTCCTCCGGTGTGAGATGGAAAGCTGAACTTTGTTTCCTGGGACTTTGGTTTTTCCTTTCTTCTCTTTTGGACTGTTTCAACATCATCAGAACACATCGGGAGAATTTTTCCCCGAGGCCCAGAGTTGGGCCCACGCCCCCGCCGACCCAGCTCCGAGGAGGAGGAGAGAGACCACACCTACAGAAGGACTCTGGAATCTTCCCAGGTTTCTCTCCACAGCGAGAGTTTTGTTATTTAGCATCACTATCCTTTTCCTGTGTGTTTGTTAAATAAATAGTTTTTATCTATTTCACTTTCCTTCAAGGAAAATTTCTTTTTTTCCTGAACCTGGTGGAGGGAAAGGTGGTTGTAACATGTTTTTCTCTCAGAGGATATTTTCCTCCAAATTTGTCCAAACCAGCACATTTTGTTAATCTGATTTTAAGAAGTAATTTCTTTCTAAGGCCTCAAGATTCTGGGCTGTGGTCTGTTACATATGTAAATCATTATTTTGCACAAACACTTTAGGTAAAACCTACGTATTTTTTTACTATTAGCATTTGTAGAATAGTTATAGGCAAGACAGTTGTCAGCACTTCAGACAATCTCCTGGAAAAAAAATGGGTTTATTTTGTCTAGTTTACTAGATGAGTCACGTTATAAAAGGTGAGGGTGATGGAAATGGAATGTGTTGAGACAAAAATTTGAGCTTGATATTTTGCTGTATGCTATATGCTGAATCATAGGTTATAGTAAAGATAAACTATTGCTGCAGATCCCTCATTGAGTTCTGGATGTGGAAAGACAGTGACTGAGATAATAAGCAGAGAGAGATTTCACTAAAGTGACTGCAGATATGGTCTGACAAGTATATCTCATTGCATAGAAATGCCTGATGACTGAGTGTACAGAGCTCCTTGAACTTTTTATGAAGTTGAAACCACAGAGATCAGGCTACAGTAAATTCTTAAATTTAGAGTCACAGAAATGGATATAGAGTGATGGTAGTATTTTCTTTTTTACCTGTATGTTTTCTTCTAATTAATTAATTTACCATATTGTGATTTCTGACATGATTTTGGCACTTTTTAGAAAAACATATTTTACAAAGATACTTCTTCAAAGACTTTTTGATGCTCTCATTCCATATCAAGAAGAGTCTGAGGGCTCACAGAACACTCAGCGTTGAACATCTGCATAGACTCAACATCAGCAAAATATGGTTTTTTCAGGTCACTGGAATATTTCATGACCAATTCCATGAAATTATGCATAAAATTCTCATTTCACTCAAAGTGTCAATATAATCCACAGACATGAGCAAGTAAGGGACACTGAGTGGATTATCTGATTTCCCCTGGGTAATGTGCACTTTGTACAGATATTATTTCTCCATATTGAGAGATGAAATGGCAGATCTATGAGCAATATAGCTAAATCACTCTGAAGATTATCAATTATGATAAAATATTTTCCCATAAATAATGAGTGGATCAACACTCATTGCAAATGTAAGGCCATTTTTTTAGAGTTGGGTTTGCCTGGGAGTGATTATAATTGGATTAAACCTCCCCCCTACAACAGACATGGTGAGGAGATAGAAAATACCGCAGAAGGACTTGGCTTCTCTACAGATGCATATTCTTGACCACCTCTTGCTTCAGACTTCACTTCCAATGTGTATAAACCTCTCCTTCTCAAGAATGAAGACATGGAATTTTAAAAAGGCAGGCCTGATCGTTTAAAAACTTGTGTTAACCAGAAAACCTGATTAGTAGCTTAAGTGTGAAAGTTCTAAGAGACAGAAAATTAGTGATGTGATGAAATACTGGATTTTTTGTCTCCTATCCTTTCAGCTCCCTTCCTCCCTTCTCCTTGCCTCTCTTCCTCCCTCTCTTCCTGCCTTTCTTCCTTACTGCTTTTCTTTTTCCCTTCTTTTTTACAAAGGTATGATACACACAAGAATAAGACCATAGGCAAAAATTCTTCAAACTAAGACTTGCAGCCTGAAAAATAAAAGCTATTACTTCTGCTTGTCTCCAGGATACAGAGATGCTCTAAAACTTCCTCACACACTATCTGATTCTCTTCCAGTGTGTACACTGTGAATTTCAAACACAAAAGCTTCTCTAGCTCCATGCTATCTTCCAGATCATATAGTTCTAGAAAATTTGAGACTTACTGCTTTGTCTGCAGCTGTTTTCATGTAAAAAGGAGCTTCAGTTAAATGTTTAATGAGCCCAGAACATATAAAATCTACTCCAAGGATATTATTAAGGCATTGATAATGTCTCTGACATTTCCTATTGGACTGCTTGGGGGAACACAAATTGAAATTTCACTTACTAAGGGAATTAATATGGCATTCCCTCCTTCCTTCTTAAGATTCTTCTATAATCTTGATGTCATTCTCCATTTCTCAGACAATTTTGATTTCAGTAGAAATGTAAAAAAAAAAAGTGATTTAATGAGCAAATGATCCAAGTTGGAAAACATGTGAAGTACTTTGAGACTTTATGAAAGAATAAACTGTAGAAACATACATTATGCGTGTTATTCAAAGTTCTCTCATTGAGCATATCCTTCATTTGGGCAGTAGATGGGTGTGATAGTAGGAGAGTGATGATGTTCTCTTCTGACGAATGCAGAAAAAAAAAGGGACGTCCCCATCTCAGTAATGAAAATATATTTTTTTTCTTTCACAGGCTGTTAACATTTTACCTTTCAGAAGGTGCAAGTGAATACAATGGAAAAAGCTTCAGAGAAGGCCCAAATATCTTATCAGAATATCCCAAGTCTAACACCCTGCTGTCAATTGTTTCCCTTTGTCATGTGGTAAAGAAATGGTAAATCCTCCTTTTCTCTGCTAATAGGGTAATCGGATGTCCCGATATTAGATGGATAACATTTTAAAAATCCCAAAATGCAGGAAAATGAGGTAAAGATATTTTACATTGATTTAAAAACTTGTTGGTTTAAATTTTTTAAAACATTTTAGACAACCCTTTTTTCTATAGTTTTCTTCTCTCCTGAGCCACTATGTACTTTCTGGTGAAGATGGCTCTCTTTGAATAGTGAACAATTGTAAAAACTCAACATGAGACAGAAAATCCCATAAAATAAACATACTATGAAGTTTCTATACAGACAAGCTACATATTCTAGAATTTACTACTTACTCTGTGATGATGGTAGCCCTCTTCTAGGAAGATATAATTATTTTACATTTGAAATTAAATCTAGACTCTCTGGACTGTAAGCTTATTGCTACCTCAGTTGGGGAACTTTGTACAATGACTTCTGAGCTGTTTTCTCTCTCCTGCTTACCACAGGTTTTGCATTGTTTTGTTTCTTTAAGTGAAGAGTCTGATGTTTTCCATTCTTTAATCCCTTCTTATACCAATAAGTCAATGACAACAGTCTGAATGACTTTGAAATAACACACTAGGGAATAGTTAATCAGGGAAGACAAGTTGTTGTCAGGAAGGAGATTTCAGCATTAAGCTCACACAGTGCTATACAGACTAAAGAGAGAAAAGCTCACATTCTGGAATTGAAATTCAATAAAACTCATGCTTCTATTCCCTGTCCTGGGTACACAAACCATTATGTTTGTAAAATAATTGAGAATGTCACTATCCTCTGCACCAACACTTGAATGAGTCAGAGTTCCAGATCCTTTAAAGCAAAATTCAGTGAATTCCAGACTAGTACATGACTAAAAAATTGTTATTTTGAGTCTGGAAGCACAATTGTCAACCAGAGCTGGGAAGTTCTAAATATTGCTGACCAGGCACAGTCCTAATCTGTGAACAAATGAGTTTTCAAGAGCACAAGCCCCAGTGTGCTGAAACAGACTTACATTCACTCTCAGATGATAACAGAAGTCTAAAATCCACAACTTTTCTTAAGTGTCTCTTTGTTTATTATGTGTTGCCCAATCTAGTAGTCTGATATCCTTCAGGTCTGCATGTTTGCAAGTGCAACCAGTAGCAAAGCTGATCATTGCCCAAACAAGAACAATCACACATTACACTTCATATGTGTATGTACATATCTACATCCATCTACATATGTATCATACACTTATATGCCAAGTAATTGTAATCAACACAGAAACAAAAAAGGCTCACAAACATGAACAGGACTAACAACCTGATTCCCTCTTTGGCTGATCAGGATGAAAGCTCATTAATAGAAAATACACATACTTGGAAGTAGCTATGTATGTCTGTGTGTAGGTATATATTTATACACATGCACAGTGTGTGTCTATATATATATGTGCATAGGCACACATCCATATATATATATGTACACACGGGTATATATGGATATGGAGTGTATATGTGAGAGGGGAGGGAAAGCGTTACCAGCACTCTTGTGAGGCAATGATGGACAGAGCTGATGAGCAAAAGGTATCATACAATCATGACCAAAAGGTATCATAAAATCAAGGAAAGAGGTCTTAAACGGAGTCACCTCAAGAATTTGCCTGTAAGCAAGGACAAACCTACCAGGCACCTTTATGGGAAAAACATCCAGACCCTTTCCCAGGCATTTGCATGCTGGCCCCTGAAGTGCCCACACACCAATATGCACAGCATGGGGAATAAACAGCAGGAATTAGGTATCTGTGTGGAGTTACAGGGTTACTTGCTGCAACCTGTGGGGATGTTGCTGGGATCACAGGGGTGTAATGGGATAACTGGCATGACTGGAGGACTGCAGCGGATAGACAAAGGCTCTTCTGGAGCAATCTCCCATGCAGACACATGCACCCAGATGACCTGCAGACATCGCAGTCTCCCCAGTTGCTGGTGCCCTGGAACACACCACCCTGACCCGTGGTTCCATACTCATGGTTGGTACTGACACAAGCACACTCACAGGCAGAACCACTTCAACCAGGAAACACTCAAATGTCTAAAACTGTATGCTGAATGGAACCATATTTATACATACACACACACACAGTTATAGACATATATATATATATACACTCATAAAAAGGACAGACCAAGTCTGAGAAAGCATGACAGACCATGCTGAGCAGTTCAGGGCATGGCCCCACAACCACATTGCCCAGCCTCTTTTCACACACTTTCAAACACGCATTCTCTTGCTCTCTATTTTCCTATGCTTTTTCATCACAAAAACACCCTCGTCCCTCCATTTTTCCACCTCTGCTCCTGTACCCACATATGTCCTAATAAACCTTTGGCAATCCCAAAGGGATCCTCCCTCCATCTGATAATGTGTCACATGTACCTCTAGGCAATAAACAGTTCAATTTGTAAGCAGACGTGCTCCAGAAAAGGATTTTTCCTTATAGATTTTACACTTTGAGTAGTTGCAACAGACTCAGGTGAGATCCTAAGTTTAAAAGTCTTTTTACATGCCTATGAAAGATTTCCTAATTAATCCTCGATGCCTGTACCAAGCCTGCATTGATGTGTCTTTGAACCATTCCCTTGTATCTTACCACTTAAATTCAGGGAGAGGAGATCAGCACTTCCCTCTTTATTTCTCCTCCTCGGGAAGCTGCAGACAGTGATGAAGTAAAATGCTTGTCAATGCAGAATTAAGTAGAATCAGCATTTTATTTCATATCATTTTCTTTCACATAATTTTGACATCTTTTGCATGGGGTCTTATTTGCATTGGGGTCTTATCATGTTTGATAATTTCTTATATAAGCTGGTTATGACAGGAACTTCAACTGGTCAATGTTTATGGGATCTGTTCTTCAGAGTCAGCACTATCAAGAGATATGATGATTTAACTGAACATGTTAGTATACATTTGCCTATACATGTATAGGTACAGTATGTATGCACTTGCACATGTATGCATGGTCTTATTTAGGATAACTCCTTAAATAAAAAACTCAGAAAGGCAGATTAAAAAACAAAAAAAAAGTCTTTAAGGAAGTCTCCATTGCTGCTTTTCAAAATTCCTTTTCTCTAGAATCAAGGCAACTTTTGTTGGGGCTGTTCCCTCTGGATATTTATCTCTAACACTGAGACAACTGCTTTATTATGATAAAAGGCCGAACAAGAGAAAGTACAGATATCTTTTTATATTAATCTAAATGGAAATTTTTTCTGATACCTTCATTTTCTTCTACTGTATATTTGTAAACTGAAAGATAAGACAAGAACCTGCAAAAAGTCCCATCAGCTGTAACCAAATCACAGGTGATTTAATCAAACCATTCTTACCTTCATCAAGAGCAGCACTCTGCAGTTCTTTCCCAAATTGAGCTTTTTAATCCAGCCCATACATTTCATGCTAAACAGACAGAAGATTCCCTTTTTCTTGCTCTTTTGCCTTTCTTGTGAATGCCTGAATTTCAGCTTACTGTGCTGAAAATGGGAAGTTGCTTTCTACTCCACAAAATCTGTTCTGTGTCAAGGGAAGTTATCAGTCAAGCAACATCTTTCTGTCAACAGGACTCTTCCTACTATTTCTCCGAATGCCTTAGGAAATGACTGACTACTATATCTGCAACTAAGGCATGAGGATCCAGTGCCACACCCTGCTAATATGACAATAAATAGTTTTAACATTCACTGAAGTGGGAGTAGGTACAGTAGGTTCATGTGGAGAAAATTTACACTTGCTTAAACCAAAATTTCTGCCTATATGTGGTCTGTTGTCATATGAAGATGATTTTTCACATTCTTACATTCTACTATCAACAGATGAAAAAATTTACATGATCAGTTTGCTAACAAAGATTATTTCTGCCTGACTTCTTTGTCAAATTTTGTTTAAGACAAAATATTCTTTCTTGCAACATCAACTAACAGGGCTTGTTTTTTCTTGTTTTGCTGATATTAAACACAAATATTTCACATTTGCAAGAGTTATACTTCCAAAATAGTAGGAATTACTCATCAAAGAATGAAAATAACCCTCAAAAATACATTTTTGTTTTTAATTTTGCTGAGACATTTTCTTTGATATTGATCAGGATTACTCTTCTGATAGTAAAAAATGATCAAAACCTTGATCCCTGTTCTAGGCTTGTAGTAATAGACTGAAACATGAGCTAAGACCTCAAGTTTTAGAATACCTTAAATTCTACTCTCAGAGAAGTTAGATTTCACAGTGTCACAGGGATAACTTTTGCTCAGCTTTTAGGTAATGAAATATAGCCTAAATGTGCAATCTCCTACAGTTTCTCTAAAAACAAGGAGAAATTGTATTTCCTGTGTTATTCTTATTCAGTTACTTATCTTCTGACAAATAGAAGAAAATTGTACAAGGTTACAGCTATGAAAAAGTCCAACTTAGGCAGAAAATCCCCAAAGGCACCAAAACAGAAAATATGAGGCCATAACTATCGTGATTCAAAGTGTTCTGCAGCTTCAGTTATCATGAGTTTCCCACCTGAAATCACCTTTTTTTATATCCCCTTATCTTTTGGATACAAAAACCTAGTAAGGCAATTTAGTTCTTGCAGAACTTATAATCAACAAGGAAAGGAATGTTTTACAGATCTGCAGCTGAGCCACAGAAATATGAAATAATATATAAACAGTACCCAACCAACACTGAACAGAAATTGAGCTATTGAACTGTTTTCATTAACTTAAAAATTAACTGTTGAATCACAATATTGTAAGATTTTACTAAATCAAACAGTTCCAGCATATTCTTCAATGCTGATAAAATTTAATGAAAAATGGTAGTTTTTAAAAAATGAAATATCGTTAATGCTTCCCTGTGTTAAATGCGGGTGCATATGTACAGTGACTGAAAGGAAGACTATTCTTGTGGAAACTTAGGAAGTGGTTTTGTACACTTTCAGCTTAGTTGGAAGTTGTTTTCTCTTTCTTCTTTGCAGCCAGGAATGTAGAAGTCTTGGACAAAGTCATCCCCAAGGCCGTGGACTTGCCTTGGAAGGACTGATACAGAGTACTACCCCTGAAGCACAGAATTTACCCTGTTCCATTTCAAATTCAATGCCTTCTTTCAAACAGTTTGGGTAGCCAAAGCATTTATGCAGTACATAGAAAAACACTATAAAGAAGAGCAAGAACTTGTACAAAGTATCTTAGATCAAATGAAGAGATGCTGAAAGAGAGAAAAAGAGCTTGTTCTGAAGAGACCTGATGTGCTATCGCTGTGATACTGTGCAAAACAGTCTACTGGAGGAAAGGGAGGTAGGCTGGCTGAGAGCAATAAAAAAACATAACATGATTTTATATTCCTAAGTGGGCAATAGACCCAGCAGGGAAGCACCATAAAAGTGCAGCACAAGGCTCAGTAACTGATTAGACAGTAGTAAGCAGGCAGGTTGTTACCATATGATAGGAAGCTATTATGGGAGATGATTTTATTTAATTTCATTTCACATTTTATTAAAATGTTCCATAGACAATAAAGCAGACACTATTACATGAGAGATTTTAAATTGCTCTGATCTCACAGGTAAATGTGTTTTAGGCATTTTAAGTAGTCTTTCCTTTTCTGATTGTGGTTGTAAGTAGAACAACAATTATTGTCTCTCTACATTAAATGCTTTTTTAGATATTTATCATAAAAGTATGACACTTAACTCTTCAGCATAACTCCCAAGCTCCCACAGAAATGCATTTTGTCTTATGTTTAAAGGAAGACACTGCTGTAGTGTAGTAAGCAGTAATATTTTGGATAACATGACAAGTACCATATTTTTTCAACTGAAGCATGTTTCTCATCTCACCCAATTTGGGCAATGAGAACATATTATGAGCAAAATAGCATAGTTAAGAATGATGAGTGATCCAAAGCTTTGACAGAATTCAAGTCAAGCTACCTTTAAGCATACTATTTTTAAAATGTAGATTAATTTAAAATCTGGACCATTTTAAAACACAGTTTTTTAAATTTCTCTCGGCCAGGGAACTATGATAGAAATCTAATTAACCGGGAATAAATTACAGCAAATAAAGTTATCTATTATTAGGAGACAAAAATTATGCAGAAAGAAGCCTACTCACCTAATATTTCTGGCTTGGCCTCTATTTTGCTTATTAGTATAATTTATATGACATATATATCACACTTCTTTTTATTTTTTTTCCACATTTATAAGTGAGTCTAAAATGGCCCAAAGCAGAGTCTAAAATGGCCCAAAGCAGAGTGAAATGCAATCTCATGACACAATGTAGCCTCTCTCTTCAATCGGTTTCTGTAAGCACAGACATTGGAAGCACAAGATAGCCCTGCACGAGATTGCATTTAAAGGAAAAACAAATCCATTGTTAGTGTCTGGCTCTGTAAGAGCCCTTCAGTACATTCCAGCTTTCCTAGACCAATAACTAAAACTACAAATCTGAATTCTATAGTACAGAAACTTGAAACCTGAATATTAACCATGGTAGCTTTGTGGGTTCCACAGTATTAAAAATTTTATCTTGTATTTACATCACATACTTACAAAACATTTTATTTATGTTTTTCAGACATAGCATAAATAAAATAACACTGGACTACCCGTCTGATTAAAGAAAAGACAGAAATTAGTTGCTTACATTTTCTGAACAAACAGTAAGAAATAGTGGTTGGCAATGTCATTCTTGCTCCTTGAAAATAAAGAGATCTGTTTACCAGGACAATATCCATTTCCATTCTGCATGGAACAGTGAAGAACTCTCTAGATGAGGAATTATGGAGTGAATTTTTTTGTTCTGTCAAGACTTTACCATGAATCAGTGCTTGTCTTTAGAACTACCAAAGAGATGGGGTGTATTTTGAGGTTATGCTCATAAAATTTGATAATTCTTTCTATAGAAAGTGAATTGATTGGATAAAGCGGAAGGCTTTTCTCTGAGGCTTTGCACATCTCTGAAAATCAAATCCAGATTGAACCTTCCAAAGGATCTGAAACATTTGGAAAACTTTCCTTTACCTGTCCTTCAGAAATTAGTTACATTGTGCCTCTGGCACAAAAAATAATTTCTGTTTTTGTGCCAGAAGTGCAAAGTGACTAATTTTCAGTAGGTCCTGTGCCAAATGTGCTCAAGGCAAATTATAACAGACTCCTGTGATTCAATTAGAGTGATACTAGCTGTGCAAAATCATGGTCTAAATAAATAGGAATTTTTTTTAAACTTGTATAAAAGTGTATGAACAATTGCGGGTTGTGTTTTTACTGTAACAACAAGCAGCCCATTGCATAAACAAAAGATTTTCTTGCCTATTTTACACGTGCAAGAGAGTGTATTTGCAGAATGCTATTGCAAAATCTCCTACCTCATGAAACACATTATTTTTCCCTGTAAAATTAACCAGTCTGGAGATAAATGAAAATATTTCTTTTGTATATGTGTAGATGTCTAAAATCTATTTTTAAATTTGAAAAGTTATTTAGTAGATAACTGTGTGTAGTCTCATCTGAGACAAAAAAATGACCCACAGAAAAGGATAAATAAAAGTAATTGCTCATAAAAACTTCCAAACATGACATGATAAAAATTTTATATGATGTTTTCACAGGTAGGTATCAGCATAGTCAATGGAGTCATGGTAGTCTGCATGAACAGAAGATTTGATCTGTCCTTTTTCTAAAAAATGTCAAAAGATATAATTTAATTTGTACCCCAAGCCAGCAATAACATATTCAAAACCTGCAAGTAACTATCCTATTTTCACTGGTTCTAAGAAGGTCTTCCATAGATGGAAAGAATTGCAGCAAAAGAAATTTATAGTGGAGTATGTGTAAACAGCAGAAGAATTTATGTGTTTTCTGTCCTAAGCTTAATTTCACTTTCCTCTCCCTGTTTTATGCAGTTCTTTTCATAACAATGGCTTGTTTTCTCTTACAGTTCTTCAAACTTTGAGTCTACCCCCCTTTTTCTTAGTTCAAATTTCCTGCTGTCATTTTTCCATGGGCTCTACTTTCTCTTGCTCTTCTCACTACAAAATACAAGCCTAGGGATGGAAAGACACCAGGAGAACATTTCCCTACATTTCACCTCAGTTTGGACTGTTTAGAGATTAACTAAGTAATGGTTCCAGGTCAGTAAAACAAAAACTTAAATATGGAGGGGGTACTGGGAGGGAAAACAATTGAAAATTCAGACATAAAAGGAAGTATATCCGGGTCACTGATAGTATCCTTAGATAATGGGGGGAAGAAAATAAACATTTTCATTGAGGAGCAATTCATGGAAGTAAAAATCAATTTTTGTCAGCATGTGCTTCCACTCTCCACATTCTCCTTCTATTGTTTATTTTTTCATCATTTAAAAAAAAACATAGAGAAAAAGAGGAAAGATGTTTGGCTGCTATTGCCAGTGTCATGTGAAAGAAGGGGGTTCATTATAAAGCATGTACTCATTCACAGGTTGAATGTGCCTGAAAAGAGGTCCCACTTCTGTGTTGTCACCGGTTATGACTACGAGGTAAGTGCAGAATCTGGATGGGTACAGATTGGGAAAATGGAAGCAAAATAATTGAAACATGGAGAGATTTTAACCAAAGTTTCACTGGCTGGACAGGCTTTGACCCACCCAAACCTTGAAACTTTGGCATTGTATTGCTAGCGGCAAAATAATTTATAATTTCAGCTAAGCTGTATTTAGGTACGTAGTGGTTTGGTTCAAAATATCTGTAACTTACTTATTTTCCTTCTGGGAGATAAGAATTAGGAGAAAGCAAAGCAGGCACAAAACTTAAAAGAATATAAAAAAGTTTATTAACATACCTATAAGAAAGAAAAAAAAGTCAGACTAAACCTTCAGAACAATTCTCTTCCCCCCAACCTTTCTCCCTTCTCTCATTCACAAAGTAAAAAGAGAACCCTTGAGATTTTCAGTCAGTTTACTACCTCTATAATAATCTCTTTTTCAGTTCACTTAGGGAGAGGAGTTTCTCTTGCTCATGCTATGGAGACATCTCTACAAGAAACAGTCTCTTGTGGCTTCAACGTCACAGCAAGATAGCCGGCCAGGATGGTTCTCTGCTTGCATGTGAAAGTCCCTTCCCTCGACTTACAGCTTTCTCCACAACTGTTTTTGAGGTTTCCTTTAGCTAATGGGGTACCATTTTAAGGATGAGCTGTTCAGAAGCAAAGGTTCTCTTCACCTATCTCTGGGAGCATCTTCATCTCTAGGAACAGAGGTCTTCTTCTTCCCTGGGAGCAAAGGTCTTCATCACTTTCATCTTTCTCTCTGTTCAAGTTTCTCATCAAATCACAGCTACTTCAACATTTGCTTATTTCAGCACAGGTACTTTTGCTCACAATTACAGTTTGAACGCTCTACTCCCTCCATGCTTTCATGAAATTACAACGGGTACTCTTATGTATCATAGTCCATCACCACAGCTTTACAACAGAATTTTGTCTTCTAGGTTTGAAGCATCTCCTCTTTCTCCTCTCTCAGGGCTTCAGCTCTTCCTTCTTCACTGACTTGGGTGTCTTTATGGTGTTTTCTTCACGTGCCTTCACCTTTCCCTTTCCTTTGACTTGGGAGAGGATTGATGTCTGCAGGTTTCATCTGTTCTGGAGGAATCTTACAGCACTGAAAGAGTTAATCTCACCCGGGCCTTGCAGCTGGAATTCACTTATCTGTGTTGGTAACATGATCTTTTACCGGGCAGTAGCCTCAGATGACTTTCGGCCGCACTAGGTGAGAGCCAGCCTGGCCGAGCCGCGCCAAGCCGCAGGCTGCCTGCACGGAGCAGGGCTGCAGGGACCAGCCTGCACGGAGCAGGGCTGTGGATGGAACAGGGCCGCGTGGCTCCAGGGTGGCTGTCTGCCGGCCGGCCCAGCCTGCACTGAGGGGGCCGCGCCGGGAGTCCAGCGAGCAGAAGCGGCTGGGATCTTAGCCAAGCCGCGCCGTGGCCAACCCGGCCAGGCCGCGCCACGGGGCCCAGCCTGGCCCCGTTGGGCCACGCTGCGGGCCTCCCAGTTACCTCTTCAAAAGCCAGAAGAAAGAGAGCTTTCCCGGGGTTTGGTCGTTCTTAAATGTGGATCACAGAGGCATGTCAAGCTTCTTAAGTGGCTTTAAAAAGTTGCCAATAGTCAAAATAGTCAGCTGATTGGTTCTGTCAGGTCCAGAGGAAACTGTAAGCACCTCTTTGCAAAAGAATCACTTCTGTGGCTCATGGAGCCTTCTTAACTAAAAACCCAAACTATGCTAAACCATGACAAGGTATTGGCCCAGATCTTGAGATGGATCAGTTTCATGTGTATTCAAAATGTTAAGATACAAGGCTGTTTTTTAAACACACTGATATAGCTTCATTGAGTGCTCAGGCCAAGAACACTTTAAC
This sequence comes from Lycocorax pyrrhopterus obiensis, assembly GCA_014706295.1. Classification (NCBI taxonomy): domain Eukaryota; kingdom Metazoa; phylum Chordata; class Aves; order Passeriformes; family Paradisaeidae; genus Lycocorax; species Lycocorax pyrrhopterus. The sequence goes on from JACSVZ010000014.1 coordinate 29,412,585, forward strand.
ATTTATGCTTTTGCTTACTACTGGATGCTTAGTGCAGTTTTGACAGGTAAAATTCATCAGTTCAGATATTTACCAAAGCCTGAGATGCTGATCTGTGCTAAAGACACAATCAAGCCATACAGAAACCTTACACTAAGGCAGAGAGAATCTTCAGTTGCTATTGAAATTGTTTTAAAGGCCACATTGTATTAGGAGGCTTAACAGAGATGAAGATGCATTGTGAAAAGAGTAGATACTGTGATTGCTTACCATTTTCCTCATTACTCTAGGCTCGCAGAGAAAGCAGCAACAGACGTATCCATGGCTGTGACCATGGTACATTCTATTTTAATATGGAAGTGGCAACTGAGTTAATTATTTAATATTGGCTATTTAATTTTGTACTTATGTTTTCCAGGCTCATCAGGGTGTGAATTCACAGCCATCCTTGCTTTATCATTTCTTGTTTCTCTTTAGACTACCTGCTCCAGCACTATTGAAAAGACAATTTAGGAGTATGGATTTCTTTCTTTTCCTCCTTGAAGGGTCTGTGATTATGCGAAGGTGACTATGCTACGGTACTCTCAGTAGTTGTTTATATGGTCAGGCTGCAGAAGGAAGACAAAGTAAAAAGATTATTTTAAGTTTTAGTAGAAAGACTGCTTTTTCTAGCACCATAGCACCAGCCCCTTACCCCCATGGCAGATACAAAATAGCACACACAGCAGATTCCCCTGATGACATGTGTCTGGAAGGAAGTCTTTCCCGCTCACTTCTTGCGGGTCGGAATTATTTCATGTGCTTATGCAGCACAGCACAAGCAAGGACAAACACTGACTGCTCCTGCCTAGTTGCACTTTCTAGTAGCTTCACGAAAGGCTACTAAGACTTGGATATTCATCAACATAAGGCAGATAATCCTAAGCATGGAGACCTTCAAATGCATTTGTCTTTTACCTGACAGGTCTTTTCTAGCCCATGTATCAGCATGTTCTGCTCCCTATGTTTTGAATGGCTACATTAGAGAACAGAAATGGCCAGAAGAAACCAGATCAGTTTCAGCATCACTTGGGACTGTTTGCTGTGTAACTGTTCATGAACTTTGTTGAAGGAGACAACTAAAGTAATAACATTGACATTGGATCTTATTCAAGATGCACTATTACAACATCCTCAAAAATTCTATTGGGGAAATTAAGACACAGTATACAAAATATCTATTTTCTAAAAGCCTGGTTTTGCATTAAAAGTTCTGATAGATGATTTTTATTAAATACATTTTTTTTACATCACTTAGCAGAAGCATCTATCAATCCTTTTGGGTAACTAACATTATAGTTCCTATATGCATTTTTAAATTTATTTGTTTGGTTGGTTTTTTTATTAATCAACCCTCTCAAGCAAATGGGTAAGATTTAGTAGGTTTAACTAAAAACAAGTTTAACTATGCATCTTGCACTAGTGTAAGCTGGATATGAAATATATAAATAAAACTACAAACATGCCACAAAATGTTTGTGGGAAACCAAATAATCAAGAAAAATTACTGTTGTCAATGCAAGTTTTCCAAAGAGGGAGTGGTGGGGGGGAGTGGGGAAAGAAATATAAAATAGAAAATGTTTATTGTTTTGCATTACATACGACATCAGGTACAGAGCAAGTGCAAATATTTTTAATTTTTCACCAAGCACTGTGTGCAATACTATGAATTATCTACCTAGCTAGCTAGTTAGTTTATTGTACTGCATAGTAGGGTAATGCAAAATCAGGGCACCTTTTCCTAACGCAGCTTTTCTTTTCTACATAAGTGATAAATAGAAAAGCAGTTTTCACAGCTGCCATCAGTTCCACGACAAAGCAGCAGGAGGGAGAGAAAAAAAGCAGGCCAGAATAAAGTATCCGTAGATTTTGCTAAACAAGAAAAATATACTGTAATTAATATTGCATCTTTGCAAAAAAACTTAAAGATGGAACCATTCTGTAAAACAAGAAGTTAGCCATAAAAAGACATAGTTTCAAGGGGTACAAAAATAAATTATTACAGAAGCCACCACTAGACTGCTGCTCAACAGAACAGTAGTAGCACATTTATATAATAAAAGCAGGAACATCAGAAGGTTGTTGGGAAACTCTGCCTGCCAAATCAGGTTGGTGAGAATTTTTGGCATCTGGCACTGTAAATCTCAGATTTTAGTAACGATAATGTGAAGATAAGGGGTAAGGGTAAAGAATGTTTACTTTCTGCCCCACTTAGAAGATCAAATTTATTAGATTATATAGTCCATTTTACCCTTAACTCTACACACCAAGCTCAGGCTTAGCTTTTCTCCAATCTGCTGCCACAGCATGCTGATTTCCCTTCCATCCTCTTATGGCCTTCATCTTCTGCCAGAACATTCTCTAGCAAAAAGCACTAAAAAGCTCCAGAGAATCCCAGGCCCTGGTGGGGAGCTCAATGCCATCTTCATTCTGATGACCAGAGGAGACCTGAGCAGAGCCAAAAGTGTGACAACAGTAGGCAACAGAAGACAACTCTTGGCAAGGTTTACCGATTTCTCTGCAACCTGCCTCTGCTTTAGCAGATTCAAATCCATATGTTTGATGTGTGCATCCCACGCACCAGGCTGTAGCCACCACTTCTGCTTTTAAAAGAAATTCTGCAGCAGCTTAGGCTACAATTTCCTCCTGACTAGTGATTGTTTGTGTGGGGTGCTTTAGTGCTTTTTGTGGGCAAACCCAAACTGTCAGTTTTCTGAGTTTGTTCTTACAAGAAAGCAGAGGGTCACTGCATGTGGTAATCTACGCAGTAAGTGCCAACAAGTAATATATTTTTAGCCCTCCATGAAGGGCAAGTACCTTGTTTCTGATAATTACACAAGGTTTAGAATTTACATAATACCAAACAGCATTGAAAAATTAATTTGCTCATGAAAAGTAATATTATTTTTTAAAAGCAAATAAATTATATTGCTCTGGCATTTTCTACTTTATCACTTTGTTTTGGAGGCCCTCATTTGTGATAACACATAGAGATGTGAAGACCACAGACACATGGTAGTCCTCTGTGGATTCTGCTAGGAGTGCAGTATCACATTTATAGTGGAAGGGTGTCTCAAAATCTTACCTATCACTGTTATCATCCTGTAGACTAACAGAACTTCTTTTCCTTCTATAGTAGAAGCTTTGCTTTTTAAATTAAATAACTCAGGAATGGACTACTCAAATTCATATACGTTTGCTAGGAGATTCTCAAATTTGCTTGCAGACAGCTGCTGTGTACTGATTGCCATCAGTGCTGATACATGAGCAAAGAAAATAGGATGGAAACTGCTACAGGGCTTTTTAATGTTAGATATATGCAAATAAAATTTTCCAATAAACTTTTCCACTTTTTAAATCCAAGTCTAAATCTTTGGGGAAGTCAAAATGTCACATTCTTTCTGAATTGGAACCAATATTATTTTGGACTTTGTCATTTGCAGAGCAGAAAGTACAGTTTTATCTGAAATTCATGTCAGTCAATTAAGAGAGACCTGTGAATCTGTATCTCACACTGAAGATACCTTGTTCATCTCTGACAATGAAAAACTTCGCTGTAGATGAAAATCAAATACTTTATTAAGTAACTGTAAGGTACCTTTAAGCGTACCTTTACCATCCTTAAAGTTGTATAAAGTTTTTGGATCATTCCACTCCTTCTAACTACAAGAAAAAAGGGAAGGTTAAAAACTAGTACAGTACTTTCAGAGCAGAAACAGCAAACAGTATCCGGCTGAACTAACCTGGAGACAGAAAAAATTCTAAGTAGGCATATGACACCCAAAATTGTGGAATATAGACAGCAGCACATCCATCTCATCCATCCTTCCAGTTGCCTTAACATATTCTTTGTCCTTCACAGAATACAACAAAACTTCTTAGACAGAAGAAAGATAATAGCTGGCAGGTTGTATAGTAATTGACAAATGTAGTCTCTATCAGTTAACTTCGTATATGTATTTCACAGTTACAAAGGCCTACTTTCTTTTCCTTTTCTGTTCACCAACTATATGCTTGACTGCCGTCATTTATTAAGAATACTGAAAGCCGTGTGTGAGAACAAACACTTTTTGTCCATTAGAACATGTTTTTTAGGGCTTTTTTTTTCCCACAAAAGAAAATATAGAGATTGCAGTATCACACATTCCCTCTGGAACTCAGGCAACTCATCATTACCCAGAGCACTTCATAGCTATTTGAAGGAATTTATGTTCCACCCCTTGTAAGGGAAAAAAAAAAAAAAAAAAGAAAAAAGTGTTTTATTTTTTTCAAGTTTAGTAAATGGTGGTTGTTAGTGACATAGCTCCTGAGAATGATTTATCACTTCTTGAAATTAATGACCCAAGTCTGTTTTTATATTACATTACGAGACTGACACCTACCAAGAGCTGTGGAAGAATATGCTTTTTTAAGACTTGTTAATTTAATTTATGCAAATTAATTGGCTGAGGTTTGAGAATGGATTGCAAAATTTTGTCATTTGGGCTTCTTTATTATAGAAGAGTCAGGTGTTGAAATTTTTTAAAGCTGTGTTATTCTGTTCTCTGCTGGTGTAGCGTGGGCAGATTCTCACTTGTTAATTATACTGAGAGCACAGAAAAGGATGAAAAATCTTGACAGAAGAAAAGAATAAAATAATTTTCACTTGCATGCACTTAAGCTTCTGTCTGCATGTCTGTATGGGATCAACATCTTAAAGAACTATAGAATCAAAGAACGCATCTTGGAATGGTTTGGGTTGGAAAGGACCTTTCAAAGGTCATTTCGGTCATTGGTGACTTCGCCAGACTGCCATAATTTTTCAAATAGGATGAGGAGCACCTTGGGAACTATATCTGCCCGGTCCCTCAGGATTCAGAAATAAACCTCACTGTGACCCCTCCCATTGACTTGTATATATCCAGGTTCCTGAAGTGGTCTCAGACCTGATGTCCAACTGCTTCATTCCTCAGCCAGTGAGTTGAGATTTAGGGACTTGGCAGATAGTGAAAACTGAGGCAAAAAATTGTTGAGTACCTCAGTCTTTTTCATGTCAGTGTCACCAGATACCCCATCCCATTTATCAGAGAAAGTACAATGTAGTTTGTGTTCCTTTTCTGAGTAATATACCTGTAGAATCTATTCTTATAGTTCACATCCCTTGCCAAGTATATCTCTGTTTGTGCCTTGGTTTTCCTGATTCCTCAAGCACCCTCAAACTAGACCCTCAGACAGTATTACTATATGCTTCCAAGGATACACGTCTGTAGTTCCACTGCCTACGCATTTCCCTCTCGTGTTTCTGTTTGGCCAGGGAGCCAGCCATGCTCATTTCCTGCCATCCATGACTGAGTTTTTGTACATGGGAATCGGGAGCTCTTGTGTTGTACAAAAAATGTTGTTAAGCAGCTCTAAGGTCTCCTCTCCTCCTTTATCCTGTAGGGCAGTTTTTCAGGTGATCTCATCTATTATTTCCTTAAACAACTGAAAGTTTTTTCCCGTAAGTTTTAAGATCTTTTTGCATGCATATATTCCCTATATAATTCTTACAATGATCAAACCTGTAGTTTCCTTAATTTTGGCATTATGAGAGGAAAAGTGAGCTATCATTTCTTTCAAAAAATAGAGTTTGTGGCTACAGGATCACTAGATGACAAACACCAGATTCTATTAAGTAAGTGGAACACGAGAAACATTGCAAGTAAGTTAATTGTTGGAGCCTCTCTGAAAGAACACAAACAGTTCTCACATTTCCCTATTTAAATGAAGACTAGAAAAGCTGCATACAAAACAAGAAAGAATATCAGTCTCATATTTGTGTATTGCACAGTTAATAACACCATTTGTGCTCATTTATTATTGCTCTCTTCATTTCTGTGACTGACCTTAAGATACTCATGTAGACCTACTCCCATAAGGAGACAGAATCATGTGCCACAGAGCAGATTACAAATCTCCCTGTCTGTTGGGAAAATTTTACATTTAAACAAACAAGCAAGCCAAAACAAGTAAAAAAAAAAAAGTCCTTTAGGCTGTTCAGACTGCATCAAAATTTATTTACAGCCATGTTTATTTCTTTGTGTTGAGGAATACATTCGGTGCAGGTAGCTCAATGTGCAAACTGCAGAGCGAGCTACAGGTTGAGCTCTGGGGAGGCAGGAGCCCAAGCCGAGGCAAGAGGCCATGACCTGCTGACCCTTTGCATAACAAAGAGGACCTGAGGCCAGCCAGGAGACAGGACAAGAAGAGACAGCAGGAGCTGAGGACTCAACTGGAAGAGCGAGACCTTCGCGCACAGACTGTGAGAGTATGAAAAGCCACGGGGTTCCTTCATTCGGGGTCCCTCCTCAGAGGCACCATCCCCAGCTGTTCCTGTGTTACTGCACTGTGAATAAATGGCTCTATGGAAACAGGCATCTGGGATTCTGCTATGGGAAACCTGTGGCTGAACTGGTAAGGAAACCTGGTCTGTTTGAGAGTGTGAGAGTGGGGCATGTAGGGAGTCCAACAGGGCAGCCACCAGATCACAGAGGCTGCTGGCTGCACAGAGGCCTCAGTCCCAGCACTAAAAGTCTGGTAGGGGGAATGTGATTGCCAGAGTGGCTCCTGAAAGGTCAGACAGGGAAGTTTCCTTAACATTTGTTCTTAGGAACCAAGAAAACCAAACTAGTCATATTTGAATATTTTCTCTGTAAATTTAAAACTGTTTCCACTGAACTGGTGTTAAATAAAGAAAAGAAAAAAGAGAAAAAAAAATGAACAGCTATTAATCAATATCCATTAAAAAAAAAAAAGAAATTTTAAAAGCACTACGGTGTGAGTCCTTCAGGTTATAGACTAATATGAGTAGGCGATAAGGAACTGCAATAGATGAATATGCATGTTCATTGTCATAAAATAGCCAGGAATGCAATGAGCAGCTATAAGAGAAATTTCTGTTGTGAATGATTGTAAGGGAAGTATTACTAATTATAGAGAAAAATAAATAAATAAATACTGGGAAAAATTGCCAGAAACTACATATTCTTCACTGAAGTGAATTTTAGGTATTGTGGATGGGCTTTCAGATGCATTTAAAAACCATGAAAGTTAATAAGAGGTTTAATAGTGAAATATGTTGAAGTGATGGATTTGAGCCAAAATTCATCTTTTTATATGTCTTTTAGCACTACTGTGCAGAGAAGGTTTATTTTAACTCAGAACAGAAACATGTCTAAAGAGATTCCTGTAACTTAGCATGAATCTGTAAACTGAACTGTTCACTTCCTAAACACCAGCTAGGAGTGAAATAAGCTACCAGATTTTCAGAGGAGGGAAGGTGAAGCTTTCAAAAGAACCAGGTAAAGACATGTTCAAGATCAGCAGGAGGAAAATAAATAGTTTTCATGCCAAACATAGGCAGATTAGCAAATAGCAAAGTCTAGAGAGAAGAAAAAAAAAGACATATTACTGGCAGAAAGTATGACATCTACAAAACCACACAACAAAGATTACCAAACATGAAGGAAATTATTAAAAATGCTGTCATTATATTTTCCAATACCTGTTGAATAGGCAAGATGCATTTTAAAACAAAGCCAAGCATTCAACACAAATGTTTTGTCGGCTTTCTCCTAGGCATTTGGAAGCTGGCCATCCCAGGAAAATAAAATATTCAAGACACAAATGTTTCCATTGCCTACCCTGTATCAAATATCAAAACCACATGACTAATTGAGCAAGATCCCAATAGTTGTCTGATCAGATAAAACACTGGCAACAGAATGCTGGTTTACTTTTTCATAGATGACAGAAAGGAAACTGCAGGACACTTTCATACACCTCATTAAATCCTTTTGATAAAGCACCTTCAATATACCCGCTGAAATTTTACTCAGTCAAATAAATTATTAGGATTCGGACACAACTGCCATGTACAGCACCACCATCAGGATATGTATTGCAGAGCCTGAAATAACATGCTGCTTGGACTGGAATGGTTCAGACAATAAGAAGTGACAAGGAAAGTTATAGAATATAGAAGCTCTAAATTATAAATGCTCTAGAGTAAGCTAATTAAATCCAAGTTCATTCCACAATGCTGAAATATGGGTCCCCTTCCCATCCCTTCCCCCCAAATGGCTGCATGATAAGAGACTCCTTATTTGCACTAATGCAATGCTACTGACTGGGGGAAGTTTACTCAACATTATGCTTGCAAATGTGAATAAAGAATTCAGTTCACAGCCATCATTTTGTTAAGCTGTTGCAGTAGCAACAGGGGTTATAAGTTTATCAGCTACAACTTGGTTAATGCAAGGAGAGAAATCTAAATTAGATTTGATGGACAGATCTTGTGTTGTAAGCTCCTTTGTAGTTGACTTTTTTTTCAGCTTTTTTCTCTTTCTAACTGTAACTTGAGGGATGTACAGCATGCATGCTTGGGGAAAAAAATGCATTTAGAATCCATACAAGAGAAGGTCAGAAGGGAGGATTGTTGATAGAATGTGGAAATGGAAGTGCTGTCAAATATGCTTGAACAGAATTTCTGTAAGACTTATAGCACTTACAGCTTATCAGGCACAAGAAAATGGAACAAAATTTTTCTGCCAGTCATAAATATTACACAAGTGTTCTGAAAAGTAGATGTCAATTGACATTTCTCTGTTGTCCAGACTTATTGCAGACCACAGAGAGACGGTTAAGTCTCTCTTTTCCCTAAGAAAATTATTTTTAGAACACATTGAACTGAGCATTGCTATGAATAAATTCATTAAGATTGTCACAGAGAGTCTTACAACTTTCTTATGTTCTTGTACTCATGACTCTCTAAGAGACTACAACAAGACTAACTCCCTCTGTGCAAGTTCCACGGTGTCAGGAAGGGCTAATTGATAACTGTGCTAGCAACATGTCTTAAACTGGATATTTGACTTATATGGTGTACTATCTGACAGTTTTCATTCTCCATGGCCGTTATCTTGGACATCTGGATCTCTGCTACCTTACTGCTTGAATAGACCACAGCGTAGTCTGTTATTGAGCCTTCTGGATAATTTGAATGAGTAATAAACTACAGTTACTGTATGTCTTTCTAGATAGGAAAGACTCCGATGTGTCAGCAGGTGAGATAAACAAAGTGGATAAAGAAAGGATGCTATGAGGGCATGTCCAAATCAGTAAATGGAGCAGAGGTGTGAACTGAGGTTTAGATTCCCTGAAGACCAAAGTAATTTCTTCAAAACATACCTCACCAGTGCTTGCTGATCTTGTTTATGTATGTACTTGTCTTGTTAGAGGAAAGACCTTGTAAAATAAAAATATGGAGGAAGAACTCAGGCAGCCAGGGCTCTATGTGTTCAACTCTTCTACAAAAGCTAAAATTCTCAAGAAAGCCCATTTAGAAGCTACCATGGAGAACAATTGGCACCTATGAATGTGAATATTTACTGAGGCTGCTGGATGCTTAATTCATTGAAAAATTCAGTTCATGAAGATTCCTTGTTTCTTTGAAAAACAAACATTTAAAATGTTGATATTTAAAATAGTGTCTGTAGGAGAAATTGACATATCCAACCTGCAGTGCGTGCAGGTTGCATTTAATATGATTTTTAAACAACTTGATTTTAAAAATTAAATTAAGTTTAAATTTCACTTTTGTGATGTACTGGGTTTAGTTCCTTTAAGATTTTATTAAAATAATTTTATTAAAATTTAGTTCACTTACATCAGCATGTGTCACTAATTTTATGCCCGTAAGAAGTAAGTTTAAACATTCTTACACTTGTATAAACACGGGTTGCAAGGATAGGTAAGATCCAAACATTTCGGCAAATATTTCTTTCTAGTTTATCATTATTATTCTTGTGGGCTGAACCAATTTTCCACAGGTAATTTGATTTAAAAAAAATAGAGAATTATAGAATTATCTTTTTTTTCTAAATGATATTTTTCACTATGTAAAAGATGGCAATACATAGAAGAGTTTGTTTATGATCCATGTGAGGTTATTAAAGTATTATAAATAGAGTCATAGGCTTTTAAATGTGTAGGTTTAAAATTTGGGTTATAAAACCATTTTTTGAAGCTTTTTACTATCTAAAAAAGGTATTCAACAATAAACTGCTAATAAATATCTAAAGAAGTATCAAAATCACTTAAGCACATACTTTCATTTAAAAATCTATGTTCACGTTAAACACTTTTTTAACCTTTACATAGCGTTAGACTGTGTTTTAAACACCTCTTCTTGGAGCAAAACATTTTGCAGGGCCTGACAACTGCATGGGAAGAATGACACAACTGGGGCATCATATTCTCCACTCTCTTCTACACATTCAGCAGATCAGGGTGCTCACCTGTATCAAATGAATTTGTGAATCCCAGAGTCACAGAATGGGTCAGGTTGGAAGGGACCACATGGGGTCATCTGATCCAACCTCCCTGCTCAAGCAGGGTCCTGCCAGAGCACATTGCATAGGATTGTATCCAGACAGTTCTTGAATATCCCCAAGAGTGAGGGAGACTCCACAGCCTCTCTAAGCAACCTCTTAAAGTGCTTGGTCATTGCAAGGTAAGAAGTTCCTCTTCGTGTTCAGGTGGAACTTCCTGTACATCAGTTTCTGCCCCTTGCCTCTTGTCCTATTGCTTCACACCAATGAGCAGAGCCTGGCTCCATCCTCTTGATACTCTCACTACAGATACTCACAGACATTGATGAGGTCTTCTCTCGCTGAACTCTCCTTAAGTCTGAACAGGCCCAACTCTCTCAGCCTTTCCTTACAGAAGAGATGCTCCTGTCCCCCACTCATCTTTCTTGTTCTTTGCTGAACCCGCTCCAGGAGCTCCATGTCTCTCTTGTCCTGAGGTGCCCAGAACTGGACACAGCACTCCAGATGTGCCTCACCAGGGCTGAGTAGAGGGGCAGGATCACCTCCATCGACCTGCTGGCAATGCTCTTCCTAATGCATCCCAGGACACCACTGGCCTTCTTGGTCACAAGGGCATTGCTTGGCCACGTAGATGACCTGCTGTCCACAGATACCTTGTCCTAGTCTGGTTGCATGTCAATCTTGTAAAACATAGCAGGACTATTTTTTCAGTTAGTTATGTATTTTGCTTAAATAATTAATAATTATTTTCTGCTTTTTCCATGCAAGGAAATAGACTCGATATCCCTGCTTAAACTTTCTCTACTTCTTTCTTACAACAGTATGCATTAACAGGAGTATTTCAACACAAAACCAGTGGTAAAGCACTAACCTTATATTCTGCAGTTTAAACAAAGAAGTAAAAAGTAAATACAATTTGGATATGACCCTACTCAGAAATTTAAGGAGAAACATGGTTGTTATATTCTTAGTTATGTGTTTATGGTATGTTAAAATACTGGACCTAGATTCATTGTAGTCTCCAAGGGGACTCCAAAATGATGAAATACACTGGGAAACTTCATCAACTGCTACTGAAAATTTCCAATGTAACAAAACAGATTGCAACTCCAGTTTTTAGAACCAGTCATTAAAATCACATTCTCATCCTCCTATTTTTTAGTGTATGTTAAGATTCACTTATTCTTCTACCTAGCAAGGGAGAATATATTGTCAAAAGTTTCATGTGATAGAGATATTATAAACTTTCCCTTTGCTAATTCATAAGGTATCCACCAATAAATAATAAAATCCTGGCTTTCATAAAAAAATTGCAGACTTTTATGTGTTGTAGACCATCTCTGTTTTTTTTATTTTTATGAGCATATTTTTATGAATCATTCCAGGGATAAAATTAAGGTTTATTTGCCTTGCAACAAGCTCTTGATTCTGCTAGCATGGGTACTGATCACAAACTTCTTGCTTATGGTTAAAACTGTAAATAAGTGTTCTTACTGTACTTCTATAAAATTCTGCTGTTGGTATCCATGTCTAAAAGGGTCAGAGTTAAGCTCCTACTGGACAGCAACCCTCCTTAGAAAACATATCTATAATTCATTTCAGCTGGGACATGTCTCCTGCTGCTGATACTGCAAGCTCATATTTTTTCTCTATCACCCAACTCTTGAGTGTTTTTTCAGCATTACAATTAATTTTTTATTTTGTATTTAATTTAGTATTTTCATTCTGGAATTCTTTTTCAAATAAAATCATAAATTAGAATCTGCTTTTGCATTTTTCACAAATCACAGTTAAATATTTGGGACTTTCTTGAATAAAAGCTCAGAAAATGCACCTGAGAAAGTATTTGATGAACTAGGATTTAACTGTTTCCTGTTCATAGAAAGCGTTTCCCTTAATTTGTCTCAAACTGGGACAAATTGCCAGGGGTGAACATTCAATACATGTTAAGTATTCCAATACAACCAGTGCAGTACTCGGTATCGAGATATTGCAGGGGTGGAGATATAAAGAGTAGGCATTCAAATCATTAATGAAGAGCAACCATCTCACAGGAACCATAAACTTAGGATATAATGAAAACCACTGAAACACATGCTTGTTTAATCCCTACAGTCACTGCAGAATTTGATCTACACTATCTTCTGTCAAAAGCTTTAGGAGAGAGGTATAGAGACTATAAGTACTGCATTCTACCTGATATTCATGAAATTTTAGTCAACACTATTAAATCTCTCTATAAACGACATTTAAAAAGTAAAAAAAAACCCAAAACCAAATGGATTCTCATAGATTCTGGGATCACTGTGGGTTTTTAGCTAAAAAATGACAAATTGATTTCTCATCTCTGACATTAGAGCATTAACATAAGATATAGGAATTTTAAGTTAGAAGCAACTAAAAGGATAATCACTTCACATGAGAAATTATTTAAATAGCTTTACGTTTGTGAAGCTAAATAGATTAAACCTTTTTGAAATTTGGGGTTAAATTCCCTAAAGATTTTCTTTCCTTTTATATTTTTTCCCAGTTAAATGGACTTAGCTATTCCTTTGCCTAATAGATTTTCTATGTAAGAGCAGCTGCAAAGGAATAAGAAAGGGGGTAAATTTATATCTTCTAAAACCAAACATTTATTCAGACTTTTGATTGTATTCTACTGTATTTTGTATTGTATTGTACTTAGGATCCTATCCTAAATATTGATAGGAACTGTTGACATAATAAAAATAAAACACTCTTTGATTACATGAAATAAGAAGCATTTTACTGGAGAAATGCAATAATACTATATGGGTATGATGTATGTATACTTAACTTTTTAGCTAATATAAAAAACCACTTGTAATTGCTCCCTCAATAAATATGTGAGAAAATCAGATAGATTACTCTGATGGCTTTGCTTTATATTGTAAGGTGATAGTAGTTCAATTTCATGTTAAAAAACTAGGAATTAGCAAGCCAACTTTCTTATTTCAAATAAACCTACAGAATTACTAATGCCTTTAGAACTACACTCCACATAAGCACTCCAAACTTTACTGGCAGCAATACAGGTGTCTGAGCCACTATACGTTTCACACATCACTAAATGGGCATATTGCCACAGGACAATTGAACAGGTTCATTATATTTTACTTTCGATGACAGTTTTTTGAAGCTAATTGATTATTGCAAACTTTCATTAAAATATTTTTCCTGTACTTCATACTTTTATACATATAATAATACTACTACTTTGAATGATTCAACAACTTAATTGACCTATAAAATCTCTGTATGACAAAGGAAATCTTATTGTTTGTTCTAAATAAAATATTAACAGATAGATTTCCTTTAATAAAAGCAGCTTTTAAATTATTGTAAACTACAGCCATAATTAAATGTTAGGAATATAGTTATTTCATACAATACAAGAGATAACTGAAAAGGCTATCTTTAAAACCAAAATTTTGTAGACTGTACTTAATAGCAAAAATATCACAGTATGATGCATTGGTGAAGACCTGGTTGCTAGTAGTAGTAGTATGATATTGAATAATATCTTACTGGTGTTACTTATTTTCTAGACAAGAAGAAGACATAAACAATATTGTTAACAAAATTGTTGTCTTTTATATCTTTTACTTCCAGTTCTCACAACTATTTACCTGGATTTCTTGCCTAATTATGGTAAAGGTATCGGGTATGCAAAAATGTTAGAAACAAAAAAAAGCTATGACAACAATACGGCAAGAATGACCTAAAAACGTCGTAAATAAATATTACAATGAATGTTGTCTCTGAAAAATGTGTTTTTCATAGGATCAAAGAATATTTTGGGTTGGAAGGGACCTTTAAAGGTCATCTCATCCAAACCCCTGCCATGGGCAAGGACATCTTCAAATAAATCAGGGTGCTCAGAGCCCTGGCCAACTTGACCTTGAATGTTTCCAGGCATGAGACATTTACCTCTCTGGGCAACCGGTGCCAGTGTTTTACCACCCTTATGGTAAAACACTTCTTCCTTATATCTAATCTAAATAAACTCTCTTTTCGTTTGAAACCATTATCCTTTGTCCTATAGTAACACGCCCTGCTAAGAAGTTTGTTCCCTTCTTTCTTAAGAGGTCCCCTTTAAATATTGAAAGGCCACAGTATGATCTCCCCAGTGTTTTCTCTTCTTGCAGCTGAACAACCCCAGCTCTCCACTTTTCCTTGCAGGAAGGAAGTTCCATTCCTCTAATCAGTTTTGCAGTCCTCTGCTGGACCTGCTCCAACAGCTCCATGTCTTTTACTGAGAATCCCAGAGCTGGTTATAATAATCCAAGTGCAATTTCAGCAGAGAAGAATAAAGAGGGAGAATCACTTCCCTCAACCTGCTGATCACACTTCTTTTCATGAAGCTCAGAATGCAAGTGCACGCTATCATGTCCAGCTTTTGATTGACTAGTATCCCCAAGTCCTCCTTGGTAGGGTTGCTTTCAATCCCTTCATCCCTAGCCTATATTGATACCTGGTGTTTCCCCAATACAGGGGCAGGATCTTGCACTTAGCCTTGTTGAACCTTATGACGCTCCCATGGGCTCAATTCTCAAGCTTGTCCAAGTCCCCCTTGATGGCATCCCATCCTTCAGGTGTGTCAGCAGTACCATAGTTTGGTTTAGTCTGCAAACTTGCTGAAGATGTGCTTGATCCCTCTGTCTTGATCGCTCTACTGTAACCAGGGTAACATCACTGGTTACTAATCTCTCTGTGTACATTGAGCCATTGACCACTATCCTCTGGATGCAACCATCCAGCCAATTCCTCATCTGCTGAACAGTCAACCCATCAAATCCATATCTCTCCAATTTAGAGAAGAGAATGATGTAGGGGACCATGTCAAAGGTCTTATAGAAATCCCAGTAAATGACATCCATAGCTCTTCCTTTGTCCACTGATGTTGTCACTCTGTCCACTGATGTTGTCACTCCACTGCAGAAAGCCACTGGGTTGGTTAGGTAGGACTTGCCCTTGGTGAAGTCACGCTGGTTGTCTTGAACCACGTCCCTGTCCTCAGTGTGTCTTAACAAAGGGAGGATCTGTCCTATGATTTTCCCAGACACAGGGGTGAGGCTGACAGGTCAGTAGTTCCCAAGGAGGGTTTATCCCTTTTAAAGATGGGTACAACCTTTTCCTTGTTTCAGACACCTGGGACTTCACCTGACTGCCATGACTTCTCAAATATCATGGAGAATGGCTTGGCAAATACATCAGCCAATTCCCTTAGGAATCTGGGATGCATCTCATCTGGTCCTACAGACTTTTGTTTGTCCAGGTTTCTCAAGTCATCATGAGACTGCTCCTCTCTTACATTGGAAATGACTTTGCTCCACCAGCCCCCATTCTATCGTCCATCCACTTGAGAGTTGTGGGAAGGGAGGTTGCCATTTAAGATTGAGGCAAAAAAGTTGTTGAGAACCTCAGCCTTCTTCTCATCCATTTTTATTGTTTGTCAGTCTTGTTTATCAATACTGGTACCCTTTCTTTGACCTTTTTTTTCTGGCTGACACACCAGTAAAGCCTTTCTTATTCTTTGTTTGCCTTGCCAAGGTCAGTTTGAGCTGCACCTTGGCCTTCCTCACTTCATCCCTACACAACCAGACCAACATCCCTATACTCTTTCCAGGATACTTGTCCCTGCTTCTGTTGCCTGTGCATTGGCTTCTTGACCTACAGCTTGACCAGCAGATCCTAACTCTGCCATGCCAGTCTCTTGTTTTGCTTGCCCAATTTCTTGCACTTGGGGTCATGAGCTCTTACAGTCTATGGAAAATATCCTTAAACATCTGTCAGTTTTGTTCTGCTCCGTTGTCCCTGATGGCAGTTGCCCAAGGAGTCCCATTAACTAACTCCTTGAACAGCTGGAAGTTTGCTTTCCTAAAGTTCCAGGTCCTAACTTTACTCTTCACCTGACCCATATCCCTCAGGACTGCCAGCTCAGGACTAGCAGCACAGGATCACTGCAGCCGAGGCCGCCTCCAATCTTGATGTCACTGATTAACTCACTTGTGTTGATGACCATCAGGTCCAGTAATGCATTCCATCTGGCAGGGCTGTCTATTGCCTGTCTTAATAAGTTATCCTCCAGGACACTTTAGGTGCCTGTAGATAGCAGATACCACTCCAGGAGTCTCACAGATGCCACAGCACAATGAAGATTATTTTGTATTTCAGACAAGGTACTTTAAAAACGTGAAGTTCTCCCAAAAAAAGGGCAAAGAAAATCCGTGCTTCTATCATGCTGAGAAAGATAATCCTTTGGAAATGAGTAAAGTTATGAAAATTACTGTTTCAATGTATAAAAGAGAAAGAGAAGGAAAAAAAAAGACCTGTGAGAAAAGACAGTGGTTGTAAATTTTCCATGAGACAAACTACTTTTTTGTTCTTACAGTAAATAAATAATATCATATAAATTTACAAATAAAAATAATAAGTGCATAAATAAATTAGTTATCTAAATTATTTTTAAAAAGCACTGAAACTGTTACAGAAAATCCCCCAATGAAATGAATTTTCCAATTTCCAGTTTTTATTATTTTGCACTTTGACCGTTTTACTCCAGTGCAATGGAGAATAACAATATCTGACTTTAACTTCTCAGGGCTGGGTTGCCCAGAGAAGCTATGAATGCTCCATCCCTGGAAGTGTTCAGGGTCAGGCTGAATGAGACTTTCAGCAACCTGGTCTAGTAGAAGCCCTGTCACTGCCCATAGCAGGATGGCTGGAACTAGATGATCTGTAAGGTCCCTTCCAATCATAACATCGTTACAATGCCATTACCTTAACTAAAACTGTTAATACAAGTAAAACTTTGAATATGTTGAAGCCTGTGTACTTGTTAATTCAGAAGTCTTTTAAAGCAAACTTAATACACATCAACTGCAATTTTTATCATGTAAGAATTTTTTTTTTATCCACAACACTTGGCTAATGCATCTGAAAAAAAAAAAAGGCAAAAAATATCTAGAACTGTTTTCCTCTTTTTATCTCATTGTTTAACAGCTAGGTTCAATTGTGGTAGATTAACATATTTTAAAGGAAATGAACTTCAAACTACTTCTAGTTTCCATGTGAAAATTATTATTTATGCACAGATTTCTAATGTGTATACATTTCTAATGTATTAGAAAAAAGATTCCAAAACAATGCATTTGAGGAAACAACGACTAATACAGACTGTCAACACAGTGTAGTACAAATCATTTCAGTTCAAAAGGGAAAGTGGTGTTTTGATAAAATACGATTTAAGATGAGCACGTAGCTGAAATACTTTCATTCATTCATTTTTGGTTTAACATCAAGTTTCACCCTAGAAGGGGTTGGCAAGGGTAATATTGGGTGTTTGACAATTGATGTGAAGTCTACCACTTTGATACCAAAAATGAATATCAAAGAAAATTCATTCCGTTTTGCCTTTGAAATGCTCAGAAATTAATGTCAATTTAAATTAGGATGTTAGTGACTCCACCCATGCCGAAAATGTATTTATCAGTGACTAGTGACAACAGGCAGCTTTCTAAAAAATATGTAATTTTCAATTGCACTGATAAGTAGCTCTTTGTTCTAAACATGGATCACAAAAAACAGCATGGAAATTCACAACTCTTCAGATCTTGTATTTGATCCTCATACTGATCTCAGCAAAGAATAAGTCCCTCTATACCCCTTGCAAATCTTCTAACACAGAAATATACTAAAACACAGTTAAATACATGGAAATGCAGTCATGAACTCTGTAGACCCTCAGAAGAGCATTATCAATCAACTTCATGAACATTTCTATAAAGAAAATACCTGATGATTTTCAAAGATAACTGATGTATCCCTGCTTTAAATCAGAGAAGTGGAATTAAAAGGATGCAAGATTTTATCTTTGAGAATACCTTTCTGATTTTAAGAGTGCTTATTTATTCCATGTGGAAAGTGAGCCTCTTTCTGTTTTCCATTTAATCACCAACAATTTAAGGTACCAAACCCATCTTGTCAGTTGACTGCTAGTGACTAAATCACTAGCAGCTGTAATTGCTAGCAATCACATTTCACTAATTTCTGAGTTCACTCTCTGTGAATTGTGGTCCCTAATCATAGATTAGTTATGTTCTGCAAATACTCTGTAAGTATTCTTACATTGTCCAAATATAACAGGATCGGTTTGGTGCCTGGGCCATTCCACTTTGTCTGATTATTTTGGTGAAATTATATGTAATCATGAGAGAAGTATGAAAAGAGGTTAATACTCTCCAAAGAGCTAGTATCCCTATTCCCTAAGGTGTAGATTCTGGACACTGAGATGACAGTTTTCAGAGAAGATAAAATAGCAGGGGGAGATAGAAATAGATCTCCAGCATGAGGTGGATGTTGCTATGGCTTCAGGCACTCACAGCATGCAAAATGTACAAAGTTACCATATGTTCTATTGATCTACTGAGGAATAGGATATGACTAGCTTTAATATCTCATCAACTACCACTCTCCTCACACTTCTAGACTACAGTTTCCCATTTCAAATATAAGTAATTTTGCTGTGGAAGATGTTCCACCATGTCCAGCCATGCAATATAAGCATAATCCAGTGGAAGTCATATGGCTCACCAGCAACTAGGGGATAAGGAACACATAAGCTCTCTTATTTCCTTTCTCTCATTTTTTCTTGTAAGCTTCTCCAGGAAAGTTTTACTTCAGGTGGCTGAGTTGCTGAGAGATGAGTAAGTCACACTGTTGAGAAGAGTGTGACTTAATTACTGGTTTTTTTAAACAATAAAAAAAGTCGTGATTTTACTGTGAAAATTTAGTAGGACACTGAAATATAATTAGTCACTGTGTGAAAGAGTGCAAGTATGATACAAAGTCCTCTTGTATCTGATTATAGTTCCTACTTAACCCTCCAGGGCAACCTATTTTTAAAATTCTGAGGACTAGATCAAATAGAAAACCAGATTCTAGCACTCTAGATAAGCAACAAGCTCTGAAAACTAAATGAGTTGAGTAAATCAATTGAGATTGCTCCAGTATTTTATTGGGTTACAGACTGAGAATAATATGCTGACCTTTAGCCTTATGAATTAAGAAGTACTGTTATAAAATGCTGCCACCTGTCATTTGGATGAACATTTTTCTTCACAGTTCCTAGAAAGGGTGAATCTGGAAAATTTCAGTCCTTTAAACTCTAGAAAACATGATGACTTTGCAATCCAGCTTCATTGTGAAATAATTTGGGATTGAATTTATGGCAAGAGGGGCCAAAGGATGGCATCCTACAGATTTACGGACTGCAAAAAAATTACAAGGACTAGGCAAACAGGAAGACTAAAAGCAACAAGAAATGTTTTTGTGAGATCCCACTGACTCTGTACAGTTCTGGTGACCCCAACATAAGGAGGACATGGACCTGTTGGAGCAAGTTTAGATGAGGGCCGTGAATTTGATAAAGGGGCTGGAGCACCTCCCCTATGCAGACAGGCTGAGGAAGTTGGGGCTATTCAGCCTGGAGAAGGTGCATGGAGACCTCATAGCAACCTTCCAGTATCTGAAAGGGGCCTCCAGGGAACTTGGAGAGGGACTCTTCATCAGGAACTATAGTGATGGGACAAGGAGCATTGGGTACAAACTGAAAGCGAGGAAATTTAGGCTAGATATTAAAAAGAAATTCTTTACTGTGAGGGTGGGTAGGCACCGAAACAGGTTTCCAAGGGAGAAAACGGTGTGAAAAAGGTGTGGACACCTCAACCGTGGCAGTGTTGAAGGCCATGCTGGACAAGCCTTTGAATAACCCGGCCTAGTGGGCCAACCTGCTCATGGCAGGGAGTTTGGGTCAAAACAAGGTACCTTCCAACCCTATTATTCTATGTCTGAGAGAGCCCATTATACTCTTCTCCCACGTAACAAGCAACAGTTCAAGAGAAAATGGACTCAGGTTTCACCAGGGAAGGTTTAGATTGGTTATCAGAAAAAACGCAATTCACTGAAAGGGTGGCCAGGCATTGCCACAGGCTGCCCAGGAAAGTAGGATCACTATCCCTGGAGTTGTTAAAAAAATGTGTAGTTGTGGCAGTTTGGAATATGGTTCAGCAGTGAACACGACAGTGCTGGGTTAACGGTTGGACTTCATTATCTTAGAGGTCTTTTCCAACCTCAATGGGTCTATGATTCAAAAAGAGATTTCTCATCACACATCCCAGTAAAGACCAGTTCTTGTGCCAAGCTCATGAGCTCACTGACAGCCTATGTGTGGGCACAGTACTCATAAACTGAAAAGAGGAACACATATGCAGAGTGTTTGGCTGCATGGAGCCAGCAAACAATAACAAAATAAAACAAATGATATCACTATGTATCAAGAAGCATGCTTTAGGAGACAAGTCTCACCTGCATGAGCTGAATGCTCTCCCAGTAATCACAATGAGACACCATGTGGAACTACTGGCAGTATCACGGAATCACAGACTGGTTGAGATTGGAAATAACCTCTGAAAGTCATCTGGTCTAATACCTCTGTTCAAGCAGGGCTACCTAGAGCCAGTTGCCCAGGCCCATGGTTTTTGGTTATCTCCAAGGTAAGAGATTACAATCTTTCTGGGCAGTCTGTACTCAG
Organism: Lycocorax pyrrhopterus obiensis; assembly: GCA_014706295.1. NCBI lineage: Eukaryota > Metazoa > Chordata > Aves > Passeriformes > Paradisaeidae > Lycocorax > Lycocorax pyrrhopterus. Next base: position 29,433,567 of record JACSVZ010000014.1, read on the forward strand.
TTCTCAGTCACCCCTCACTGTGAAAGCAATTTCTCATTTTCAGAGGGAACTCCCTGTGTTTCAGTTTGTGCCAGTTGCCTCTCATCCTGTCAGTGGGCACCTCTTAAAGCAGGCTGGCTTTACACTCTCACTTCAGGTATTTATATACATTAACAAGATGCCACCTAAGGCTTCTCTTCTCCAGGCTAAGCAGTTCTAGCTTGCTCAGCCTTCCTTCAGAGCGCTCAAGTCCATCACTTTTGTGGCCCTTCATCGGCCAGTCTCCAGAAGCTCCATATTTCTTTTGTGCTGGGCAGTGCAGAACTCATCACATAACTCTTGGTATAGCCTAAACAGTGCTGAATAAAGGGGATGTCCTCCCTTAACCTGCTGTTAATACTTTCCCTTATGTATCTCAAGACATCATTAGCCTTCTTTTAGACTCGGTGTCCACCAGGTCCCTGACAGCCCTTGCTGCCAAGCTTCTTTCCAGATCAGTGGGCCCCAGAGAACCCTCTGATATGCAAGACTCCATCCTCAGGTGCAGGACTTTGCACTTCCCCTTGTTGAGCATCATGAGGTTCCAGAAAGCACATACATCCAGTTTGTCGTAGTCCCTCTGGATGTCAGCATGACCCTATCAGCCACTTCTTTCAGTTTCCCATCATCAGCAAACTTACTGAGGGTACAGTCTGCCCCATCATGTAGATCATTAGTGATGTTTTTAAATAATATTAGACCTAGTATTGACCTCTGATATATACCACCGGTTTCTGGCCTCCAACTGGACTTTGTTACACTGATAAGAACCCTCCAGGCCCAGCCATTAACAAGTTTTCATCTCACTTCACTATCTGATTATCCAGCCCATACATAAGGAGTTTGTCTATGAGGATCTTACAGGAGATAGTGTCAAAGGCCTTACTGAAGCCCAGGTATAAAATAATCCCTGCTCTCTCCCCTCATCTACCAGGCCAGGCATTCTATCACAGTTGTTTATCAGGTTGGTCCAGCATGTCTTCCCCTTCAATCCATGCTAAGTACTCTTGGTCATCTTCTTGTTATTCACCCGCCTAGAAATTTTTCTCATGTCTAGTTGTTCCATCACTTTCCCAGAAACTGAGGTAAAGCTGATTGGTATGTGCACCGGTTTGGACAAATTTGGAGGAAAATATCCTCTGATAGAAGGCAGCTTACAACCACCCCTCCCCCACCAGGTTTGGAAAAAAAAGAAATTTTCCTCCGAGGAAAGTGAAAGAGATAAAAAACTATTTATTTAACAAACACACAAGAAAAGGTTAATAATGCTAAATAATAAAACCTCTCTCTGTGGAGAGAAACCTGGGAAGATTTCAGAGTCCTTCTGCAGGTGTGGTCTCTCTCCTCCTCCTTGGAGCTGGGTTGGTGTGGGCCCACCTCCAGGGCCTTGGGGAAAAATTCTCCCAATGTGTTCTGATGTTGAAACAGTCCAGAAGAGAAGAAGGGAAAAACTGAAGTCCCAGGAAAACAAAGTTCAACTTTCCGTCTCCCTCCAGAGAAAAGGAGCCGAAAGCTAGCTGAAAAGCAAGAAGGGTGCTTCCTCCGCGCTTGCTACCGCAGCAGGAGAACACAGAGGAATGTGTATCTGTGTCCTTGAACAATTGTTTTGAAAAGTTTGCTTGGTTTTTTTCCTCTCCCCCCTCTCAGGCTCAGTTTAAAGGCACAGAAAAGGCACAAAATTAATTTCTGGGCATAGAGCAGCGATAGGGGATACAACATCATAAAGTCACCCCAAGACAGTATGTTACTCCCTGGGTTCTCCTTCTTGCTCTTCAAGATAGCAGAGACGCTTGCTTTCCTTCAGTTTTCAGGCACTTATCTCAGTGCCATGATTGCCATGATTGATTAAAGACTATAAAGTGTGGCCTCTCAATTCCAAGCAACTCCCTCAGCACTCATAGGTGCATTCCATCGTGGCCCATACATTTATGTATGTCCATTTTGCTTAAATATTACCTGACCTGAACCTTATCCACCAAAGGTGCATCCTTGTTCCAGACTTTCCTCCAGTCTCTGAGGAAAGAGGTTGACACAAACAAGATGATAAGTACCTCAGACTTTTCCATGTCTTGTGTATCCAGGTCCCCTTTATCACTGAGCAATGGGTCCACATTTTTCCATCTTTCTTTTATTGCCTGCATACTTGTAGAAGGCATTCTTGTTGTCTTTGATGTACATGGCCCGATACAATTTCATTTAGGCATTAGCTTTCCTAACTTTATTCCTGATTGCTTGAAAAATGTTCCTGCATTCCTCCAAGGTCACCCAACCTTGCTCTCACTCCTTGTATTCTTCCTTTTTTGTCTGAAGTTGTTTAGGACCTCATTCTTCACCCATACTATCCTCCTGAGCTTTTTGCCTAACTTCACATTTATTGGGATGGGAGTCTCTTGAGCTTGAAGGAGCCAAGCTTTGAATATCAACCAGCATTCTGAGACTGCTCTTCCCTTCAGGGCCTTTTCTCATAAGCTTTTTCTGGAGTTTCTGGGGCATGAGCTTGCTTTTCACTGTCCTCACCACCCCAAGAATCCTGAATTCCACGATCTCATAGTCATCACAGCAAAGGCTGTCTTTGATCTTCATATCCCAGATAAATCCATTCTTGTTAGTGATTATGAGGAGCAACAGACAACCTCTCCTTGTGTCACTCAAAAAAGGTTATCCTGAATGTGGTCCTGGGTTACCCGTGTCCTACTGTATTGTCCCTCCACTAGATACTGGGGTGTTTAAAGTCCCCCATGAGTACCAGGGACTGCAGACATGAAGCTGTTCCTATATGTCTATAGAGAGTCTAATCTGTCTTTTCTTCTTGGTCATGTGTCCTACAGCAGACACCCACTATAATGCCACCTTTTACCTGTCCTCTCTTTAATCCTAAACCATAAATTCTGATTTGTCTCCTCATCCATTCCCAGGCAGAGCTTCGTACAGTCCAGCTGCTCTCATATAAAGTGCATCTCCCCTTCCCTGTATGCACCTTTTGGCCATCCTAAAGAGTCTCTATCTCTCCATTGCAACACTCTATTCTTTTAATTCAATCCATTTCAAGTCTGACACTGAAAGAGATGTCACAGACAGCCCAGAGCAGTTTCCAGGCATGACTAGTTTGTCTTGAATGTCAATAACTGATAACACACCACTGAGACCACAGCAGACTTCCATGAACACTACTGGGATCATGCATGAACAGCTGCAGTGCAGGAAGATGTCTGTACAGGAAGATTTTATAAAACCAGTCTTCAGTGTTCTAAAAAAAACAAAAAAAACCCCCCAAACAAATGAACAACAACAACAACAACAACAAAACTCACAACAGAGATAAATGAATACTGTAAAGTCAGTATGGTCAAATTGCAAGTAGCCCAAGCTAAGTCTAAAGATAAGAAAAGGAGAAAGACCTATGAAGACTAATTTACCTAGGACATGGGAAAATGTGTCTTATGATCCCACAGGTTTCATCTCTTCAAGGCCAGTAGTATGGACATGAACACATCCCAATACACTACACTTGTATTTGCTGTGCTGTCTGATAGCCATATTTTCATTAGACTCCAAGAGTTTGTCAAAGTGACTGCTTTTTCTGATCTTTGCAACTGCTGCTCCTAAATCACTTTACACGAAATTATGAGCCAGGAATGGGTACCTGGTAAAACCAGAGACCAAATCTCCAAGCTGTTCAATTTTCTTAAAGCTGGAAGTCAGCTTCTTAGAAGAAGAAAATGGATAATGTAAGGGTATTTGGAAAGAGTGTGTCTGGTCCTTGACATATCGTCCTTGACATATCTGGTCAGGGCCTTTTTCAGTGCAGAGAAGTAATGAGAAAAGGAGGTCATGAACAAGAACATACAGACAGAAACTTGATGAAAAAGTCATAAGCAGGTAGTGATGAGAACAAACCTGAACAAACCTTGTAAGGACATGTGAAGTGTGAGAATTTTCATTTTTTAATATGACCATATGACCTAGCATCTATTCAAATCTGGATCATAAGAAAATAGAGAGAGAACATCCTGAGGCATAAAACATGACCCCTTAGCATTAGCAAAGACAATAATGAGCAATAAACCTGGTCAGTTGCATTTACTGATGGGCTACCAAGAAACTGCAGGCAAACTGGGGCTTTGCTACTGATGAAGACTAAACTTGAGGAAGGGGGATCTAAAGGACCAAGCGAATGGTTGAGGGGTAGGAGAAGCAGGTAGGAATAAATCAGAGGGTAGACAGAAAGGTGTCCAAGTGGGTGAACTGCAATATAGGGTTCATTCATATTGTCTGGCTGAACCCTGGGACTGATCAGCACAGTCTGTCCTATCTTTTTATATCTTCATATTAACTCTTTTCTTTCTTCTCATTGAATATTTTCTTAACTATCTCTCACTGTAGTCTTACTCTCTATTCTGTAAGAATGTGTGGACTAATTGACCACAAGACTTGCGTGTGTGAGTGAAATTTGGTACCAACTACTGGAGTCAGACTAGAGTCAGAGGCACCCAGGGGTTGTATGCACACCTGGCTTGGTGTCTGCTACTGGAACAAGTGGGATTTCTAATCTCCAGCCACTGGGGTGAGAATTCTACATGTTGCCTGAAAATCAGCTCTCAGAGGACTGGCATGAATGGGCAAGCGGGTTGGAGTAGGTGATCTCCAGAGGCCCCTTCCAACCCTAACTGCTCTGTGATTCTGATTCTGTGAGGTGAGTGAGGTGTTCAGTGCTGGCAGCTTCCGTGGCACTGCAGGCACATGCACCTGGCACTGGCTGCTGAGAAGGGTCACATTGTCTGTATCTTGCCCAAATGTGTACATGTCCATTCACTGACAAACTCCAAGTCAAATAGTCTGGGGGGCCACAGGTTTGGATCAGGGTATCAGGCTGATTGAGCTCTAAGAAACAAACCTTGGAACCAACACTCAAAATTACTCTTTTCTGAAAAAGGTTATTACAGAGGTTGATGCAAATATACAGGCAGGTTAAGGTCTGAAGCTAGCTTTTGAAGTAAGCTCACTGTTAACATGCTTAATTTATACAGCATCCGGTTCTCTACAGCTAAGGATATTTATTAAATAATTTTAAAACATACAATAGTAACTTTTTAATTTAAAGCACTCCACAAGTGATTGTTTTATCTTTCAAAAACGTACAACATATGTATAACCTGGGGGGGGGGCGGGAGTTGGTTTTGCTTTTTGAAATAGATAAGGACATGCACATATGCTGAACCTTGATATTTTTCAAGTATTTACAGAATCTTAGAATTAGATTGTACATTGTTTATGTGGCAGGGTTATGGTAGCAGGGATGCGTGTAGGGCTGCAAGGATGACTTTTTGAGGAGACACCAGAAGCTGCCCCCATGTCAGAGCTGACTGACTCCAGGACCAACCTGTGGCTGGCCAAAGGTGTGCTAATCAGTAGTGTTGGCAGTTGGTGAGAACATATTTAACAGGGTGAAAACCACTGCAACAGCAGCTATGAGAGAAAGCAGTGAACATATGTGAGAGAAACAGCTCTGCAGACACCAAGGTCAGTGCAGAAGGAGGCAGATGTGGTGTAGATCCTGGGGAAGACTTTGTTGAGGCAGCTGTGCCCCTGCAGCCCATGGAGATCCATGGCAGAATAGAAATCCATCTGCAGTCCATGGAGGATTCTATGTCAGAGCAGGTGTGTATGACTAGAAGGAAACTGCAGGTAATGGAGAACTCAAGCTGGAGCATGATCTCTGCAGGAAGCGCATCCTGGGGAGGGGAGGCCATGTAGGAGTAGGTTTTCTGGCAGGATCTGTGGTCCCATAAGGGACTCACACTAGAGCAGTCCATTCTTGAATGACCTGTGTTGGAGCAGTTCTTGAGAAACTGGAGCCTGTGAGAAGGACATATTGGAGAAGTTCATGAATACCTGTTTCCCATAGGTGGAACCCCACAATGGAGCAGAGGAAGAGAAGTAGAGATGAAGTCCTATAAGCTCACTATAACCCTCATTCTGCATACTCCTGCACCACTCCAGGTGGAGAAGTTAGAAAGAATGAGTGGAACCAAGGCATTTTTAGATTGCTCTCACTTCTCACTATTCTACCCTGATTCATTTGAAGAAAATTAATTACCCCAAGTCAAGTCTGTTTCATTCATGACAGTTATTGCTGGATTTCCTCTCTGTCTTATCTTGACCACAAAATTTCATTGTATTTTCTTCCCCTGTCCATTTGAGGAGGGGGAATGATAGAGTTTGTGGGCACCCAACAGATAGCCAGGATCAACCTACCCAACGGCTATTGCTGAGGCTGGAAGGGACCTCTGGAAATCCTCAATCCAACACTCTGGTCATTGAGATTGCATTACTGTCTGGATGTGTCAGGTCCTGTGTACCTCCAAGAATGAAGACTCCCCAGCCTCTCAGGACCATCTGTTCCAGTACTTGCTCATCAGGGAAAGAAAGGAATAAAAAAAGAAAAAAGTGTTTTCTTCTGTTTAGCTACAGTATCCTGTCTTCCAATTTGTGTCCATTACCTGTGAGAAGTGGGTCCCTCTTCATTCCCTCCTATCAAATATTTATACACATAGATAAATGCCAGAGTCTTCTCTACTCTGAGAACTTCCAGCTCTCTCATCCTCGCATCATGCTTCAAGCCCTTAAAAGCCACACAGATGTGTCTCATCAGAGCTTAACCTGCTGTCAGTACTTTTCCTAATGGAGTTCAGGAGGCTATTTTCCTTCTCTGCCATATAGTGCATTCCTAGCTTATAGTCAATTTGCTATTGACCACAACCTCAGGTTCTTGCCTGCATGGTGTCCCTTTTCTTCAGGAAAAAAGAAGACCACAACTCTGTGTAGACTGAAAAGCAACAGAATTCAGTCATTTTGATGATACAAAAATTATGCTCAGAGATTCACTATATAAACTGGAAATTAAAGATTAATATATTCATGTTCTCTTAGATTAAGCTTCCCATGCTCCATATTTCATGTCCTTGTTTCTCCCTTACCAGGTTCATATTTAAGCTGTATTTGCCAAGTACCCACAAACATCTGTCTGCAAGTTGTCTCAGCCTAAAAAGCCAAAAAAGACCCTTATAATATTATTTCTACAGTAGGTAGAGGAAGTATTGACAATAAAATTTCTATAACTGAACACGGCTAAATCCATGATGTGCAGTCTCTTTCCCTTGCAGAACAGAAGTCACTCATCATTACCACCTATAAGGAACACAAATTATTTTATGGCAAGAAATATAAAGAAAAAAAAAATAGTATCAGAAAAATTACTTTATTCGTGAATGAATGATTTAAACCTGACAGAGGTCAAACCGTTTGTTACCAGCCAGAAGAAATTTAACAGACCCACTGTCTCCTTTGTGACTTAATGTAAACTGACAGATACAGATGTGTCTGGAGTATGAGTCTTATGCCATTTACACCAGGATATTCAGCAGATGCTCTGCTTTAACCAAGGATTATACAGGGTGACAATCTGAACATAGCTAAGATGCTGCTCTTTCTCAGGAAAGCAAAGAGGAGCAAAAGTGATTTTCTTTCTGTTACTTCAGGGAAAAGGAGACACCTGTCAAGGAACATGAAAAGGCTGAGGGCTACAGAAACTGAAGGGATTGCTGCTTTTGGCCAGACGTCTGCCTTTTAAGGGAGCATCACTTACTGAGAATGCAATGTGGCTGAATGGGTTTAGGGAGAAGAGTTAATACATTCTAAAACTGCCTAGGTCAGGCTTTAGTTCATATAATGTTCTGCTACTTTCCCTTCAGCCAGCCAGAAACCTGGAGAAATAAAATGTCTAATGTATTTCACATTCCACTCTTGGGAACATCATAGAAGGGATCACTGTAGTAGAATAGAAGCACAGATCAAATTTCAGAACAAGGATATTCCTCTTTTTCTCATTGTACTTGTTGAAAGTATGTGAGAGACATACAAGTACTCTGTTATTATCTTTTGTATCACTTTCTCATCACAAACTCCATCCCACAGGATCTTTCTTTCAGGATCTTAATGGCCATAAGAACATTCCTTTAACTGATAAGCTTCAATTTCTGGTCTAAATATTTTAAGCTCAGACCACCTGATTAAAAAATGAAAATATAATTCCTTTCTCTGTATTTGCTTTCAAATAGTTTTAGCTGCCTCTTCATCATACACAAACTGAAGTTAAGCAAAATCTGAACCCCAGTCTTGGTCTGCAAAGCATCTGAAGCACTTCAGATGTGCCATTATTTCACACTTTATTTAAGTTATCAGTAATAACTTAACAACTTACTGATGTAAATAGACAATAAATTATTTCTTGTCCTGTTAAAGGAGTATATGGCTGCATAGCTGTGATACATCTCGGTGTTACTTTTGCAGTGGCACCCAGTGTAGGGTCAATTTTCCTTTTTGTGAATATGACAAGAACAGACACAACAATATGAAAAACATTTTAAAGTGGCAGGTCTTTTGTCTTTTCTTGCAGCATGAAATGACAAATCTGTTTATTACATACTGTTGAAAATCCTTATTTTATTGATAAGCATCATTTAAAGTAAGGTATACTAATTTACAGACCTGAACCTGTAAACTGAATACAAATTATTTATGTCTAATAAAATGAACTAAAAAGGGAAGCCACACATTTTTAAAGTCTGTCCGCAAAAGTGTCCCCTTTATACCCATGACCAAATAACACAGGCAGAGACAAAAACATTAAAAAACATTAAAAGAGTAATATAGGGGATGAATCCTGAACCTCATGACTACCTATTGGTGTAGGCCTGAAAGAATTGCACCAATACAGAAAGAGAAAAATAATACTGAATTAGAGAAAAAAAAATATCAGTATTATACATGAATTTGCTTTTTCTAGCGATGACTACTTTTGGAAACAAGAAAGAGCCATTACTCCATTGAGAGCTTTCAAATCTCTCACATCATTTCTGATTTAAGTCTCACAGTTCTTTAAATTCTTTTTTGATTTTCAGACATGCAGCTGTAAGTGGATGGGCAGTTGTATCAGGATTGATCTTGTTTTCTCAAAGTATTCTTCATTCGATACACTTTTGCTTAATAGCATAAAATTCTGCCACGTTACTTGTAGATGATGTGTGCACATCATTCTCTAATGTCTGTTTCTGACACTGTTCCAAGGATGCTAATAGATTACATTTTGTTACCTTGCATACTTTAAAGTATATTTGGACTTTTGGTATCTTATACAAATTGCATCACTCCAACTGGAATACTTAGTTTTTCTTCTCTGCCTCAGAAGTTCTTCTAAAACTCTTTTACTGAGTACTCTATAATTTCTTCACCCACCTTATTTCGCTTCATTCCTCTGTTACTTCTTATTAAGAACATCAAACCAAACCTTTAATCTCGAGGCCAAAAGGCTATCCTTTATACTGCATTTTTTCATTTTCATTTGACCTAACTCGATGTTACTTTGTAAGACCCTTCAAATATTTCACCTACTCATATCTCAACACCTCTCTTCAAATTACTTCCTCACAGTACTGTAAGGCACTTCACCTGCTCATTCTAATTACTTTCCTTAAAACACTCTTCCATTCTGTTTCTTTTATCTCTTTTGACAAAGTGCCTAAAGAAAATCAACCTGAATAGCTACTTTGCTTACACAGCTGTAGCACTTTTAGCATCACAATATCTGAGCACCTTCTAACAGCTACTGCTCATTAAACAGAAGATTCATCTGTGGGCTGCTGATTAGAAAATGAAAAGATAAAACTTACAATTCACCTTTTTTTTTTCCATGTCCCAGACCTTTAGCCATTCAACATTTAGACATGACAGTCCAGATCTACTGTTCTTTTTGCAGTGTATCAGCACTAGAATAAGTTAATTTTAGTTATAAGTCCCTGACTCAGAATTCTCAATATTTTTCTTTTAAGAATATTTCAGAGAAGAATTGGGTATCAGGTTGTAAAAATCTTGTTTAAAACATCATTAGTTGTTACTGTTTCCTAAATTATGTACACAAAGCATAACCGAAGTATTTATTAGGACTTCAAAAAATAAAATTTTAAGCTGTGTCACAAATTTTTGCAATGTCTACTGTACACAGGAGTGAAAGAGCAACTTTTACTGCATTTTAAATACTAAACCTAATGCAAGGAGATGGGACATACAGTGTTTTCTGTCTCACAAAGAAGAGATGATGTGGGAATATAACAGCATGTGTTACCGAAAGCCTAAAGATATTCACAAGCCTTTTCATTTAAGAAAGCTCTTTTAAAAACTCCTGCTCTCCTCCAAGTCCCTTAGATGTCTCATATTTAGGACTTTGGTGACTAGAATTCATTTCAACACCTAAACTTTATAATCCTGTGTTTGCTTTTTTCTGAGATTGTTCATTAATATGTTTATGAAAACGATCATATTCTTGCAGAACAATTTGTTTTCTGGTTTGGTTTTTACTACAGACGGTAACTTCTGTGGCTTTAGCTTTAGAACACCTTTTTTGAAGAAGTGTGGGGGGAGCTATTGCAAGCAAAACAGAAGCTTTGGACAAGTTTTACCAAGGAGACTCTCTTGTTGAGTCAAGAGTTTCAGAAAGGGCCACATGACTTCAAAACTCCTTCTCAAAGAGGAGCTCAGGTGTGACTGGATCCAATCCTAATCCCAAACACGGTCAATGGTTTATGTCTAAAGGTTTATACAGGTGAAATGGAGCCTTTATACAACTTTGTCCAGGATCAAGGATTGCAGACCAAATATATTTATATTAATAAAATTAATTAATTAATTTAATTTATGATAATGATAACAATTAGACTAAAAGAATTTAATCAGCAGTATTTATTGCATAGCATATGTAGCTATAACTACTAGTATAGTGCACTATTTATTGAAAAATATAGAAGCAATGATATTAAAGCTAGTAAAATTATTACTACATAGAAGTCGATACTACTCACCTATACCAATGACCATTGGCACATCTTGTTTGATCAGCCTCGAGGAGTAACCTTTAGAGACATTCCCAGTCAAGGGAGGAAGCTCCACACACACTCCGAGAAGGGGTGTGTTAGAAGTTCCTGCCATTGAAAAGTGGGCCTGGGCTATTCTGCAATGAAGTCATTGACTGTCAATCATACGTTTCTAGGCTGGGTGTGTCAGCTCAGCAGCTTTGGATAAGTTACCAGTACCACCACTTGTTGATTCCCTTATCAGATCTGCCACACCTCATGACTGTTTGTTTCTGAAATATTGTTCTTCCTTAGACCGTTTAACTTTGGGATTGATGAGTCAGTCTGGTTTCAGCATTCCTCAAGACCAAAAGCAGTGTGACCCCTTCTCCATTCTTCCTTGCTAACTTTTGTAAATGGGATAAAGCTCAATCTGGTTTACCTCCACTCCAGGCAAAGCCTTTCTACAGGGTGAGTATTGTTCCACAGAATAAGAAGTGTGCTCTCAAACATAAAGCCTGGCATGGAGAGTGTGTAGCTGGTAAAGAAGAGATGAAGCAGCAAGCACTGGACTCCAACGATTCAAATTTAAAGATGCTATGGCAACTTACTGTTATCTTACTAATGATTGGCTTTAATGGCCTTGAGGGAGATACTGATTTTCATGCTTTCCTTTCTATTGAAAAGTATCAAAAAAAGAAGCTGACAATACGAGACAGAAAGAAAGCATAACAAGGTAGGAAATATAGAAACTGCACAGCAAGTACAAAAAAACAATAAAAAAAGGACTACAATAAATGAGGCATCAAAAAGTTGATTCCAAGCACACACCTAAAAATATGTCAGTGCTTCAGAGCTGTCAGGTTTCTGCTTTGCAAGTTGCTCTGTTATTCGTTAAGCATAAGGGTGGAACAGGGAAGAGATGAGGAGGCTTTCTACTACACTAAACTTGGGAAGGTTTCTCCAGAAAAGATAGTTGCTTGACTAGCTGCACACATAAGACACAAAGCTATCATATCCTCAAATTCTATGGATAAATATTCAGGCAACTTGAAGACTTTATCATCATTTATATCAGTACCTACTCAGCTTTATCCAGATCTAGAAGAGAAACTGAATTTAAGTAATTAACATTGTATGGAGAACTAAAAAAAGTCTGTACAAAAGACAAAACCTGGATGGTGTGAACTAAGTAATTTATATTTTAAGCTCATAAAATGTACATAACATTATATTAAATAGTCATCAGTGTTGGTACCAGAAGGCAAGGGTGATGCCATAGAAATGGTACCATGAAACATGATTTTGCCATGAAATACCAATCTCTTTACAATCATCTTAATGTACTGCAGAAACAGATTATTTCTTCTTTATTTTTCAAAAGTTCTTTTAATTAAAACACTCCTGGGTTTTGCGGGTTTTTTTTCAAAATAAACATAGTTTAAAAATGGTCATCCTTTGAATTTTGTTCAAAGTTTTTCTGAAAGGTAGCTAGCTAAAGACAGATTTCAAATCTATTTTACAGTCTTAGCTCACAGCTAAATTGCAATTTGTTTCGCTTACTTTTTCCATCAAGAAAAATTTATCAGATCTCATGTCTTTGTTCCTCATACACAAAGTATTTACAGTATAAATGAAAATAAGTAAGATATTAATCAATACATGTGATTTATTCAAAGTTTTTAGATCTAAATTTTTAGATTCTCTCAGCAAAAATGTTGTTTTATTGGCTGATATGATAATCAATTTCTTTTCTGACACACGAAGTAACAAGAAAAGGATAAAACTGGTGCAAGTTCTCTCCTTCCCAATTAAGAATCCTAATAATTTGTTTAAATTATGCCAAAAATAGCTGGAGGTTAATAATGGGGTGAGTTCTTAATTGCAATTCTTTCTTGCCTCTTGACATAGACAATATTCATTGTTAAACTTTAATTTGTTACTTCAAATTAAATTCTTTGTCTTGAAACCGGAACTGTCTTTATGTTTGCTTAATGCCACTTTTTCTATCCAGAGATATTTGGCTTGCATTAAGAAAAACTATTATAAATTCACCCTTTGCTCCTTTAATAACTATTTCGGTGTCTGTCAACACAAGCACTCTGCAATCAACTGGCAAGTAGGTAAAATAAACCATGAGTCAGAGTCTCTTCTTGCTTACCATGATGCAAATTTGGTATGTATTTGTTGAAATCAGTGAAATCACACTTTTGTAAAAACCAACCATCTGTAAGAGGAGAAATAGTCTGACATTATTCTAGTATTATCAAAGTAATTCTTACACACAGAATTGTTTTAGAAGTAGAGCTCTTCCATGGTTTCAGTGGCATGACTTTTCAAAGGAATGTCTTAAACATATCTGTTCAAGACAAAATCTATGCCTTAGTCATTATACGTCTACACAGAGTGTGGTATGACAGAACTGTGTTCTCACCTGAAACTTTCAACGGTACATTAATAGGCTTGCCAACAATAGCCTCAATGCAATCTATCAAGAATAGAAAAAAAAAATACTTTACCACCTTTCAGGAGAACTTTGTCATTACAGAAGCCTCAAAACATTCTGTCAATAGGCATCTGAAAATGTTTTCTGCTATTCAGAAAGTTTGCAAAAAATTAAACCAGTGTTTTTGTGGACCTAATTTCAGAGAAAAAAATTAACTGCAGCTATTTTTATATGTGCTTTCACAGTTCCATTAGGGGATATTAAGCAATTGGAACTGTTTCATGTTTTAACTAAGAAACTGTTTATGCCAATGTTATTTTACAGGTTGGATTAGGGAAGAAAGGAGTTTAAAAAACAGTACATTAGACTGCCTTGCATTGAAGCAATTGGACTTGATTAATTTTCTCAGCATTAATAATGAAAATAAATGGCTATACGATCCCAGTACCTAAACAAGAGTGGCATACAAAGGATTTTGTCCATCTACAGATATGTGCCAGACCTAATGCCGCTAGGGAAAAAGGGCTTAATTCAAGTTTTATGCTTGTTCTAGATTTGGTGGCAATTCATTAATACTCAGTAGAACATATCTCTTAGCAGGTATGACAAAGTTGTGGAGATGCTTGTTTGCTCATGGTTTACTGTGTGCTTACTGTGAAGCATTTATTTTATTAAAAAGAAGGTAGCTGGGAAGCACAAGTTTGACTTGCCCTGGATGAACACAAAGAAAGATCTGGCATTCAGCGATGGAGAGAAATCCCTTTCCTCTAAGTAACTGATTAAAACCAGAAACAACAGCTCTAGAAAAGCCAGCATTCAGATGGCTCATAGAAGTGTAGGGCATTTCTGAAGCCACCATCAGGTATGAGAGTACGAAAAAGTTTCCTAGGAACACAGAGTGGACGGGGTAGTTATCAACCAGGAAACCACCAAAAGATGCCAAACTGCATCTCACAAGCAGAGGGGAGGACAAGCCTGGCAAGGGCAGAGCAGACAAGTAACATGGGACTTCTTTTTAAGCCCCCTGCTCAGATTGTTTGATGGCAGCACATAAGGGTTTGCTATATTTCCAAGTAATTCTATTTTTATTTAGCATTAAATCATTCAAATGAAGCAGAGATTTAGCAACACAAGCTTTTTCTCTGATGTATTTGCTTCAAAAAGGGAAAGAAAAAAAAAGAAAGGAAGGTCAGCTCCAACTTGAGGATCACAGGGGTCTCATCACAGTATATATCAACAAGAGGTTTATAAAGAAATTAATCTTATCCAGTATAAAATTTAACAATTAGTTAAAGCACAGGAGAGATATCTTCACATCTCTGCATCACTACAGCCCTCTTTTATATCTAAGAAAAATCACGTATCTTCTTTGTGTGTTGGGTCTACATAACATGAAGTAGTTTGTGGATATTCCAGCAGTGGTGTCCAAGTTCAAACCATAACATGGGCAGAAAAAGAGAGATGCAATTGAAGATGAAGAGATCGGGTGGGGCTCTAGAAGGCCAAGAAGGAAATGTACGGACTCAGAGGCCATAGTCCTTTAAAAGTTACCTTGTCTGTCTAGTGATGATAAAGTTTTGGGCAAATAGCTTCAGGGTCAAAACTTGTAAAAGTGCAACTTTGCACAGGAAACAGGTTGATTTTACAAATGACTGGGAGAAGCTATTTTAATCAGAAATGGTGTGAACAACACAAATATGACTATTCTCCTGAGTGCTATCACATCCCACTTGTTAGTACAGACTCTGCCAAAATAAGATGTGTTATAATAGAGAGAAAAATAATAAGTCCACATTAAGTTTTCTTAAAGAAATAAAGTTCCTGACTGTCCCCTGGGAACTTCTTTGTTCCAATCACTTAGCTGACAATATTCTCCTCAGTGTCCATTGTCCAAATCTCATTATTATTCACTATTTATAGTATTTCAGAACCAAAACTTCCAGTCATAGACAAGTACTTCATAACACTAAGCATTACACATTGTCCTGGGGTGACTTTATGATGTGACATTGAAGCCACGAGAGAGGTGTTTCTTGTGGAGATATCTCCATAGCTTGAACAGAGAGAGATGAAAGTGATGAACACCCTTGCTGCCCAGGGAAAGAAGGATAATCAGGACAGACATGCATTACCAAAAGGTGGTCTTTTCCCTAAAGAGCTTCCATTCTAAACATCAAACCAGAAACAAGGGATCTGTCTATATAGTTTGCAGAAAATTTCAGTTCTCTCTCAGAAGATTCTACTTAGAAGCTGCAGGCAAGAGGAAAGCAAGTCATGGACAGCAGAAAAAAAAAAAAAAAACAAAAAGAAGAAGACAGAATGAGTATCCTCTGGAAATTGTTCACATTCTTCTAGCTCTGCCATTTTGGGAGTCACTTATAAGGATAGTTTTAATGTGCATAATTAGCATAGAAGGTGAATATTGCAGGTGTTGGAGAACCTTTTATGTGCTTGCAATGTAATTTTTATTATGGATCTGAAAAAAGTTATTAAAGAAACCTGTCAAGTATGATAAAATTTAAAACTAGTTTAAAAAAGACACAGAGACTCATTTACATCAACACTGAACAAGGAACCTGTATTTCATAAGCACTGAACCATGGGGAGCTCAGCCCCACAGAGAGATGTGTAACAGAGAGACTGATGGAGTCTGCAGCCAGCAGGTCTAACTGGTTCTTCAAGAAAATACTAATGAGCCTCTAGTAAGGCTGCGGGAAATGCCAAGAGTAAGGAAGGAAATATACATGGGGTCTTTTCCTTTAGGTATTTATGTCTCTGTCTGCTAATTATATTTTGGCAAAAGAATAGATGTGTCACTACATGTCATCATTTTACATAAGCTCCAAAATTAAAATCATATAGATAGGAAGTCCTTCTGAACAATGACGTTAAACAACTAGATTTTGAGTGGATTGAGCTAATCATTCAACCTCCCTCTCAGACTTTCAATGGAGGGACATGGGATGAGTGGAAGGGGATTATAAGGGCACAGCCTATCTTCTGTTCTGTTAAGTAAAACGTATCTAAAAGAAATCCTGACAAGAGACTGCACAGCAATTCTTTTAGGAAACTTGTTCATTAGGAGTAAAATTTCATTTACTAACAAAGACCCCCAGATGTCTGAGTTTAGCAGCCTTCTGAAACCAAAAAAGATATGACAGGATGTCTAAACTAGAAAGCATATATAATCACCAGCATTCCTCTTAAGAAACCTAAAGTATTAAATTCTGCCTTCTGTAAACTGAGTATTAATCACCTGTATCAAATGATCTCATTTCTGTTCAGCACCACTCTTTTAAAGGAACTCATAAACCCATATACTTTAGTGTATCAATTTGTCTACCAGTTCTTCAAGTACACTGTACTATCCCTCACCCCCCAAAAATTTGGAAAAAAAAATTCTACTACTTGACATAAACTGATAACAGAGTCACTTGGAGATTTTGATACAGTTCCATACTGCGACAGTGATATCATCTGCTGCTTAGATTTCTCTTCCATGGGTCTTTGGCACAAAACACAATCTAGTCTGTCTCTCTGTAAAGCTCAGAGAATAACTGAACATAAACTTAAAAAGTAAATCCAAACTTGATGTTCCCAGATGGGTGTTTCAAACATATGGATTTGGATGAAACACTGCTTATCCTGGCTATTGCCAAATCTTTCAATAATTAAATTTTCCATTTGAAAAGCAGGAAAAATATTAGCAACCTCTCTTTGCAAAGAAAAGTTGAAATTAAAATTGAGAAGATACTAAATAAAAATTGCAAAGTACCTCAACACTAGAAAAAGAATATATAGGGACAACAGCATTGACAACCAGCAGCCAGAAAAAGGTCTTTCATAATTATTTTTCCTTCATATTGTAACAACAATAAAATAATTGAAAACAGTGTTCACAGGTGCAATGTGTTTTAAATAAATCCTACAAATTCTCAAGGTTTTGATTTAGGAAAAGTGAGCACTGGTCCAGAAAATTTAATCTTAGAATTATGCCCATCCATCTGTGAAAGAAAACAGGTCCATGTAATTCATGTAGTATATCAGAAGAACTTAATAAAAATGAATCTTCTACACGTAAAAAATGTTTGTCCAATAAATGGCTCACAGTCTACAAATCTTTTCTCTTAAAATTTGCTCATGGGCTAGGTGTTCACTGAAAGAGAGAGTTAGTCATTTATTCACTTAACTCTAGTTTCTCAGGTGGGCATTGTTGTTTCGGTAATGAGTGTAATGCTATTAGTCAGATATAAATAAGAGGCTACTGTTCTGAAATTTTCCCAGTGGAAAAGTAAATGACAGGTTATTTAATTTGAAAGAGACAGTTCAGAACTATGTTATTTTCTGGAAAATGTTATTACACAGTACAATGAAATATCAGTAAAATCATTTGGAAATATAGAATCCTCGAAGCTACATTTTTCAAACAAACCTGCACTGAACTGAGGCATGTTGCCTAAATCTGCCTGTAGATAGTGCAAAGCATCTGATGTTCAAATAACTCACAGGTGGAGGATTTTCAAATTCTGATTTCCAGAAGATAGAGAAATAAAATTGTATCATACTGTCTAAAGAAACATACCTTAACATATTTATAAAGACATATATTATTTGTCCTACAAGTAATTTATTGTGTTTGATCTGAATCTTGTAGTAGGCAACTGCCTGTTTTGTTTATTTGATTTTTGTTCTAGTATCTAAGGTGTAAAAAGAGCACCTGCATTACTATTCTGTTTATGAGCAGGTTTTGAACTAAATTATCTCCATTACCTGTCTTTGGAATACAACACATAGGGAGACTGTAGCTGGCAAACTGGACTCCATTGGTATTAAGGGACACATCTGCTTATGAAAATTCAGAGCATGGAAGCAATCTAGAATCAGTCAGAAGTAAATTCATGAAGACACATTATAGGTGTCAAATTCCCAACATTAGTCTGCTTTGCACTACAGGTTTACCCTAATTTGCATTGTGTTCCTTGGTTATGTAGACATACCAGAGATTGCCTCCTTTAGAAAAGGCTTAACCTAGAAAAAATTTAGAATGAGAAGAAGCAGCTACTTTTTTGTGTGTGTGTCAATTTCTTTAGAGAAATTAATCTAATTTGGCATGGAGATAGCATTCAAAGCTGTCACTCAGTAAAGCAGGATTGTTGGCACCCAAACGAAAAAAAAAATAGAGGAACTGATCAGTGTTAATTTACAGACAAACAAATTACAGATTTTTTATCGGGAGAATTCATGGATGTATGCATGGGTTGTGTAGTAGTCTTCTGAAGGTAATGGGATTGCATGGGAACCAAAATTATATATATTTACTTTAGTTTTCAAAAATGTCTAAGTTCTTGAACAGAAATGAAGAGTCAGTATTTCTGAATTTGCTGAACTGTTTACATGTCACAGAGAGGCTACATGTCACAAGCACTGCTCAAACAATACTGATGTGGCAAATTTCAAAGACTAAATACAGTGAAGGCAGTATTAATTTCCCAGCTTTTAGCTGTCCCTGTACTCAGACTCCAGCCCAATGGCAGGAGAAAATTCCAGGCCAAAGCCAGCTGAACTGTGTGAGATAGTGTGGCTGAGCAGATCATGCCTGCTTAGTGATACTACTGATTCTGTGTTTACATAGATCATTTAATGAGAAGCCTCTTTTTCTGACATCGCTTTAGTCCTAATGGCTCTGGGATAGAACCACACTAATTTCTTAAGAAATTAATTCTTTTCTTTCCATAGAATTGACATAATGGAGTATTCTGGCTATAACACCAATGGTAAGTAGGAATTATAAATTAAGAATTTGGTTAATTTCAAATCTCTCTTCACAAATGCATTACTAAATCTTGGTATTCTGTCTCCTTTTAACTCTTGTAGAACATAGATCTGAGAAAGCATGAGTATTTTCAATCACTTTTCTTAAGCCAGTACAGGTGAACTCTGTAGTACGTCTGGAAGTAATGGCTGAATAATTCTATTCCTGTGTCAGTTTTACCTTTCAATGTGCTAATCAAGGTAATACGGTTTCCATGCTGCGGTTACTCAATACTCCTACATTGAACACACAAAAAGACGTTGACGATGCAAAGTTTTTGGCCAAACAGTGTTTGGATGGGTTCCGCCACTCTGTCTTCCAACATACAGCTTCAAAATAAGTGATTTCAAGTAAGTAACTGTGCAATTTAAGTGAAAGGCTACAGTGCTTATAGCACTTCAGCATCTCTGCCTAACACTTTCTTACTTCCTCTTTCTCCCTTTCTTTTCAGGTGTTATTTTTAAATTACGAAGTATTTTTGTGTTTTAATAGAGCACTTAAATGTTCTCCATAAAAGGGTTATTGTGAGCAGATATGCTGTGAGTCGTTGATACCATGCCTGACCTAAAGTACTGTATCACAGGTCTTTAGTTTCTAATGCATGAGGTAATTTAGTTACCATACCTATAATTACCATAATTTTACACCTATTAATTTTGTCTGTAGCACTCATTCCCCTAATCTAGAATTTGAAACAAAAACATGATCTTAATTTTGTTGCTGGCAAGAACAGAATTAGTACGCAACTCCTAAATGTCATTTTTTCTCCCTTTTTCACTAAATCTCTCCAAACATTTTCCTTCTTATTAAAATTCAAACATCTGTGAAATGGCCAGACAGCAAGAAGATAAAAGCAAATGTGAAGCGACCTTCATCCATGCTGAACAAATAGTACATTATAAACAGGTTTTCCAGTTGAAGTTACAGAGCAAATTAAGAAATACCTAAGGCTATAATTTACTAAAAACATGTTTCTTAAATTTCTGACAGTTTCATTTAGCTGACTAATTAAATTGGCTTGTAGGCATTTCAGTAAAGGAGTCTTATAACTGCACTGTCATTTGGAAAGAAAGTGTATGTGACTTTCCTGTGGAAACATGTTAGCTATTGTCTGTCTCCCCCACTGAACATTTGATCAGTAACAACTAGTCATACTTTATTGAATCAAATGAGAATGTGAAGCTTTATTTAAAGTAATTTTAAAAAATACACATGCTAACAGTCATATGAGATGAAACATCAAAATACATGTTGCCAAGGAAAGTAAGTATTCAGGATTTCAAATTTTCCTTTAGAGGTGTATTTTCTAGGACTAGTAAAAAAAGTTAACATGATAAAAGTCAATGTTCCCACTGAAATCAATCCAGTATCACCTAACTGCAATAGCTAACATTCAAGCAAATTATATAATCATAGTTTATTTTTTTCTTTAAATTAGAAGTCTAAAATATATTAAAGGGTGCATTATGTCTATATGATATATGGATTCTAAGAATTCTGTAAACAGAAGGCTTTCAACTAAGAAAGTTGGTTTGGATGAAAATTAAAAAAGAATCCTTTCTTGTGTGCATTACCTCACACAAAGAAACACAAGAAGTGAAATAATTTCTAGAACAGTGAAATTTATTCTTCCTTACCTCTTTTGAGGATAAATAAAACTGAGAACTTCATCATTCCACTAAAATCATGACAGCTATTTCCAAACAATTTTGCAAGCATGCAATCTACTGCTGCATCAGAAAAACTGTACCATGAAACATCCTACAATCTTGTAAAAGTATTATACAGATTAAATCCTTGATAATGGTTAAAACATTGATATATTCTCTTTATTTCTTTGAAAACAGCTTAGTATATTGCTCTATTAAAGAGAAAGCACCTGATAAGTTTTAATAATGGTTTTCTTTCACTATAACTGTGTTTTTGCTGCAGAAGAAAAAAAAAAAAAAAAGACAATGAAAGATAAAATGTTAAGAGCTGCAATTATGTGATTCTTTCACAAAACAGTAGTTCTTCATAGGGAATCACTGAAACAGAATTATTGTGTATCCAAGGCAGGCCACAACAAACCAGAATAAGAGCAAATTACATTTTCATATGAGTGATAAAGGTATAGTTTTGGGGGTTTTCTTCATAACAAAAGAACCCCCAAAACCCAACAACAACAAAAAAATTAAAATAGCAAAAATTTCTATTCCTGGATAAGATAATATTGTGAGCTTTGTAAGAAAACACAGCAAACATCATTTGTGTATCAACTGAACTAATCAAATGATTCAAGCAAGATTTCTCTTCAGGATAACGATTTAAAATCCATTAACTAGAACTAAGGAAGGTAAAATGAACAACTTTTATTTAGCTATGTCCATGACTATGTTAAAATCATTACGATTCCATGATTAGCATTGAAAATGTTGTGCAACTTCTCTTCCCCAATCCCAAATTTGCATACACTATCATACCACTGTTTCAGTAGCCATGACATTTTACATATTTTGTAATAAAATGTTATAATACTATTTATTCTCCAGCAGCAGCCGCTCAGTTTCAAGCCTGCAAGAGTACACATGACATATTTTATTCCTCTTGAGCGGCAGTTCAACATGAGGAGAAAGAAACTGCTATGATTGCTGCTATTGCTGCCACCATAGAAGATCACAAGAGATGTGGTTAGTTCGGATTAAGGGAATTCTGCAGAAAGCAGCTCCAAGTCATCTTTGCTTCTCTCAACTCCATACTTTGGGATCAGACAGTGTAGGTTAGAGTGACTTCGGGGTGTTTGAAATCTCACCAGCTAGATACCTGAGGAGAGAATTCAGGGAGAGAACAGAGCATGGCTGTTCCGGGACCTGCTGCCTGGGTCAGTGCATTCTCCCTACTCTGCTGTACTTGCCTAAATTACCTCTGTATTCACATATGAACTTGGTTAGGGTCATTAGTCTTTTCATGTGATGTACTTAATGTGAGTCACGTGGACTCTGCTCTCCTAAAATGGTTTATTTAGTGAGGATGAAGATCTCTCTCATTTTCCAGAGGAAATTAGTCTCTGGCATAGCAACTTTTGAATATTGTATTAGATGTGATTTTCAAAGTATTGGCTTAGACAGGAGGCTCCTATTGGCTTATGCTGTTTGCTGAATCAGATTTGCCTAGAAAAGTTTTTTCGGAACTTCTAATTAGAAAACTGGAAGAACTGAATGAGACTAGACTAGAGTAGAAGAGTTGTTCATCTGGAAGGGACCTTCACTGATCATCTAATTCAACAGCCTGACTACTTCTGGTTGAGCAGAAGTTGAAATGGAGTATTAAAGGCATTATCTAACTGCCTCTTAAACACTGACGGGCATAGGACATCAACCACCTCTCTCAGAAGCCTGCTCCAGTGTTTGCAATTCTCCTGGCAAAGAAATGTTTCTTAATTGTTGGATCCCAATCTCTCCTGATGCATCTGTGAATCCTTCCCAGGCATCTTATAACAGGATGTCAAGGAGGAGGGATCAGCACCTCCCTCTCCACTTCCCCTCCTCAGTAAGCTGCAGAGAGCAAAGAGGTCACCCCCTCAGTCTTCACAAACCCAGCTGAAGCTGTCATGAGAAGATATGTCCTCTGGGATTGCCCAATGATTCAATCTGCATGCAAGCTCATAATCACCATATCTTATAGACTCCTGTTTCATTTAAGAAATACTGTTTCTTATCTAAAAGGGGTTTTTTGGTGGTTGAGGTGATGCCTTGATGTGGTTACTTGAAAACAGAGGCTAGACAAGATTAAGAGAATCAAAGCAGGTATTTATTGAAGGGCCTTCAAAGGTACACTTTGGGCAGTCAAGAGGCTACACCCAAGATGGACACTGGGTCACAGGTTTTTCACACTTTTTAAGTTTCGTTCATTTGCAAATCAGGGTTAATTCTTCAATTACAATTTCAGGCATGAAGTAATTACTTCAAGTTTGTACTGCATACTACTAACCAGTACAGGATCTGAAAAATATAAAAGTTAAAACCTAAGGCATCAGAGGGAGTTTTGAGGGTGTGTGTGGGGTCATTGGTTTTTGTTTGGGTTTTTGGGGGCTTGATTTTACTAGGAAACACAGACTCATTATGTCATTTGCACGAATTCTATGATCACTTAGCTAATAAAGATTTCTACTTCCTCAAAATCTTTGCACTGGAGTGGCTACACTTCAAAGTCTAGTGCCTTCAGGATCTGCTCGGAGCCAGGAAGTTTGACAGGATTTCCACCTCACTCCAAGAGACATCTACAGAGTGGTGGGATCTATTACTGTTGAAGTGTGGGCAAATGTCCATTGCCACATTAGCTACAAAGCTCTGAAGCTTTACCAACAAATGTTTACTCTTCCCATCACCCAGGACTATTTGCTCGCCTCAGAGATCTACTGGCAGAGCTGTTTCCCAGCACACCTTGAAGCAGGCAGTGGAAGGCTTGGCTGGAAGATCTAAAATCATCCTAAACACTCAGTTATGTAAACATCTGCCATGGAGTTCATGATCACTAAGTGCACAAGGGGACTAAAATAATAAGGCATTTACTTCAAACCAAAGATGTTAGAAACCTCCCAAGTCCCAAGCAGATCACCGTAGTGAAAATGCAGTAAGTATGTAAGAACTTGGAGAAAATTTTACTCATATTTGGTTCTATAAAATATTCTTATTTCTAGTGTATTTATTCAAACTATAGATCTACAGATTGTAATGATACTAAGAGATTACATATGTCAGAAGAAGCCAACAAGTAGGAGTTAAAATACAGTGAGAGTTATCACATAAAACAATAGTCTTGATTGTGAAAACCATAAGTAACGGGAAAGAGAGGAAATGTTCTGAGAAAAAATTACCACACTTTCCCTTTCTTCCTCTTTCTCAAAGTTATTTATTATAGACTTAATTCTAGGGCACAGATCTTTGATCTCATCCAGTAGAGTTCTTCTTGCACATTGTATTAAACCTATGTAGTCTGAAGACAGATGCATCAGAAGCGAGAATATCTATATTTTAATGTACAGCATCTTTATGATCCCTGATTACTAATTACATTTTATTTAGCTCATGGTACTGATCATCCCTTTGCTTTCCTAACTTCTTAAATATCACACAATCTTTGTCCAGAGGTTCTTTACTGATTTTATCACTGTAACTCCTTGTTTTATAGTCATTAATGCTAAAATTTGCCTTCATTCCATCTAGAAGTAGCTTAATAAGGACATAGATCTGAAATAAATAATAAATTCTTAAAAGCAAAACAAATGAAACAAAACATAACAAAAGAAAAAACAAACCAGAAACAAAAAAAAATAGCACCACGATTTTTTTATCCCAGTGTGTGAACAGGGCCTGAACAATACTGTTTTCTGGTGAGAGTAACCCACAAAAATATTTTGTGTGAGCAGTGAAACAAACATATGTACGTGTCTGCTGTTTGGCCAGTGTCAAACCACGACAAGTACAACCTGCTACAATAACCATGTTATTAATCATGTTTTTTTAATTGTCTCTTTCTTATGTTATGGATCAAATATTTCAAGCAAAAAAATGACAAGCCTTATATGTCTTTTAGTCTTGAAACTTATTTGAGCAACTAATTGAGTGAAACATTTTTTAGAATCATTGATAGTCTGATATGTTGCTTTAAACATAGTCTGCCCTTTATAAGTAATTTTTCTAGGACAATGTCTTTAAAATATATTATAAAAGAGAGAAAGATCAACACTAAGGGCAGGATTTCTACAAAAGTGTCTGAAAATTTTCAAAAATAATAGTAATATATAGAAGAATTAAATATGGTACGGTATTAATGTCTTGATCTAGTTCAGTCATTTTTTGGGGAGGTTGCAAAAAAGAAGCAAATCACTTTTCTGTCACTGCAGCTAGTTACAGAGAAAAGAGAGCTAAAATATAAAAGCATGTACTAAATAAATCCACTGACTTCAACAGTTCCCATCACTATCATCTCTTAAAATATGAATGTTATTACTGCTTTTCAGTATAGAATTGCTTCTGCTGTGCCCTGACAAGCTGTTGGCCTCCTCGGCTGTTAAGCCTGGACAAACGAAACAACTTTGAAACAACCTCTTTTAAGATGCCCCAGTTAAGAGAAAAAGAAGCTAGTACTGCTAGAAACCACACTCTATCCTGTCTTGATAACAATATTCATCAAGAATTGATAGAAGGAGGGAACCAACACAAGGCTTCTGACACAAAGCATATGAAACCCAGGGATAAGTCTGCCATACAGACTATGATCGTAACACTTCATACAAAGCACAGGAAGGTTTCCAGAAGTTCATGATCTCAGAACTCTCGCAAACACATAGAACAACTGATGTATAAAAATCTGCAGGGAAAGGAAGTAGAATTAGCAGTAAGACAATGCCATGGTCTTAAGAGAGTTTTTAAATCTCCCAGAGCAGATAATTGCATGGAATTGAAATACTGTTTTCACTTACTCCATGTTAGGGACCATATGAAATGATTATCAGTCTGGCAGAAAAGTTGGTTACTGGGTTTATGATGCACAACCTGTTTTTCCAAAGCAACTGACATTTGTGCCACATCTGCGTATGCTATTCTGCTACTCTCCTGTATGATCAGATTCTTGCTAGACCTTTATCTAGCAAACTTTCTCCTAATTTATGGCAGTTTCTGTTCCCATTCTCAGTTTATAACAGAATATGACAAAAGGAACTATTTTTTGACTGGTATTTTAAGTTCGTATTTAAGGTGTTTAATTTTTTTTTAATCTGTAAACAGAAACAGAGATTCATTTTCTGAGTACAGGTATTATAATACATAGACTTATAATTAATAATACAAAAATTTTCACATTTTGTACAAGTTTATGTACACACACATATAAATATAAATATAAATATAAATATAAATATAAATATAAATATAAATATAAATACAATATAAACATATTTATGCCCATACATATACATACAGGCATTGTTTTCACATGAACACACAAACACTGCATATCTGAGTAAATAGTGAGGAGCTGCTTTATCTACTTGGGGGGTTTTTGTTTGGTTTTTTTTTGGGGTGGGGTTGTAGAATTATAGGTAAAATGTGTCTCTGGAAGTGAGGGTGACTGATGAAAAGAGATGAGAGGAGTAGGGAAACTCACCCAACTATGAGTCTGCTCAGGGCAGATACTGAATAGCAGGCCAGGTGAAGGACCTCAGAGCCTTTCAAGCTCTGTTTTAGGTCATTCTGTTCCAATGCTACAGATTCTGATAATGAGAATTTCACACAATGAGGGAAACTGCATTTTGAACATGTATTTTATCTACATAATAGGAAAATGGATATTTTGAAGAAAACTATAATTAAAAGCACTTTATAAAATATATCAAAGAGATGATAGGAAGGATACATACTGTGTACATCTCAAGTGAGTTTGGAAAATTATGATCATTTTAACAGTGAGAAGATCCCTGTGAATGCAGCTTTTAATATATTTTACCTGCTGCTTATACTTTTCTAGTTCATTCCAAAAGAATAGCAGTCAGTTGCTAAAGCAGTTCAAAACGCCAAGTGAGCTATAACTAAATTGGCAATGAAGAATGACTTTGAGTCACTTCCACAAATGTCTGAAACTTCCTTTTAAAATTTATCCACAAATAGAAGGTGGAAACCAACATAAGGCTTCTGACACAAAGCAGATGAACCCCAGGGATAAGTCTGCCATATAGACTTTGATCATAACACTTCATATAAAGCACAGAAAAGTTTCCAAAAGTTCATGATCTCAGAACTCTTGCAAACACATAGAACAACTGAAAAAAAAAAAAAAAAGTCACCGACTACAAGTGGTCTGAAAAGAGCTAGAAAAGAGTGGGATAGAGAAATCCAGGTCACAAGCCTCCACCCTGGCATTCATCCCTCACCAATACATTGGGAAACACCCACGGCACCAGCACTTACACAGACACTGTCATGGCACAAAAACCAGTAAACAGAGCCAATGCTTGTTCAGCTGCACAATCCCTGTAGACTTGAAGACTTTGTATGTTAAAGTTCTGTTCCTAAGATCCTCTTCTGTTGCAGATAAAACCTTTCAAAGGGAGTCCTTGGGGATGTTTCTCAGAAAGCAGTTTATTGCTTGAGTCCTTTTTTTTTTTGATGGTAATTAGCTTGTAAGTGTATACAGAGGCACAAGTATCTAAAAGTACCTGTAAGGAGAACTTTAAACTACACTTAGTAGGAGAAAAGGAAGGAATTTTGAGTAATAGAAAAGAGACAGGGGCTGCTGATGCACTAGGCATCAGGAGGGGAACACCTGTGATAGAGGTTTGTATTGAGTTTTCATGGCAAGGTTTTCATGGGAAGGGCTTATACAAGAAGACACCAGGAGCTGTTCCCACATCTGAGAGCCAGTTCCAGCTGGCTCAAAGAGAGACTCAGTGCCAGCACAGAGGTTCTGTTGCAATCTGTGTAGGACCATGGTGGATCAGATATCCACCCTGCAGTCTGTGGAGGACTCCATGCTAGAGCAAGGATATGTGCCCCAAAGGAAGCTGCAGCCTGAGCTCAAGCTGAAGCAGGCTCCTGGCAGGAGTTGCAGTCCATGGAGAAGCCCACAGAGAAGCAGGTCTTCTGGCAGAAACTCTGTTCCATGGGGGACCCACACTCTTCCCGAAAAATTGCAGTTGAAGATCAATACTGGAGAAGCTTGTGAAGGACTGAATTCTGTTGCAGAGACACAACACTACAGCAGGAGAAAAGTGTGAGGAGGAAGAAGCAGCAGAGATGAACTGTTGCACTGCTTATGTTTGGGAGAACAAAGAAGAGTCATGATTGAAGCTGAGTTTGCAAAGAAAGGAGGGGGACAGTGAAGGTGATTTTAGTTTTGATTTTATTTCTCACAATCTTACTCTCATGTTAATTGGTAATAAGTTAAATTAATTTTCCTGAAGCCAAGTCTGGTTTGCCTGTGACAGTAATGGGTAAGTGATTTCTCTGTCTGTACCATGACCCGTGATCTTGTCCATTTTATTTTCACCCCTTGTTCTGCTAGAGAGGGAGACTGAGTGAATGATTTGGTGGCTTAGATTGTGGCCAGGGGATCAAATATGGTGTATTTCTCTAAAAAAGTGACAGTCAATAGCCCTACCTATCTCTATACCAACGCACATAGCATGGTGTCCTGATTTCAGCTGGGATAGAGTTCAGTTCTTCTCAGTAGCTGATACAGTGCTGTGTTTTGTATTCAGGATAGGAATACTCTTAATAACACACCAATGTTTTGGTTGTTGCTAGGCATTGTTTACCCTTAGTCAAGGACTTTTTCAGTGTCTTGTGCTCTGCCAGGTAAGGAAGTGTACAAAATGCTGTGAGGGAGCATGGCCAGGGCAAGTGACTCAAACTCTACAGAGTATCATACCCAGTACCTAAACTGAAGGAGTTAGCTGAAAGAGGGGCTAGTCATGGTGCACTATGGGGGGGCCAGCAGGTAGTGAGCAACTGTATTGTGCATCGCTTGTTTTTCTTTGGTTTTACCTTTTTTTTTTAACTGATTAATTATCATCAACATCATCATCATTGTTATTGTATTTCACTTTTTTTCAATTATTAAACTGTTCTTATCTAAACCTACAAGTCTTACTTTTGATTCTTGTCCCCATTTCACTGAGGTGGGAGTGTGAGTGAGTGGCTCCATAGTGCTTAGTTGCCAGCTGGGCTTAAACGAAGACACATGGGTAACAAAAATTGCTATATACCATGCAGAGGGAAGAAGCAAGGAAGGAGAGGTACAGAGTCTGCTCTGTCTGTAAACAATGGATTGAATGCACAAAACTGCCTTTGAAAAGCAGCAATGGATGGGTTGAGAGTTATGGGTAAAAATTTGAAGGCCAAGCTAACAAATGAAATCATGTAGTTGGTGTTTACTGCAGATGTGGGGTAGAAGGGAGTATGGTGATGTCGCATTCTTCCTTCAGGAAGAAACACACACACAAGCTCTCATCCCATCAGGGGACTTCAGTCATCCTGACATCTGCTGGAAAAGCAGCACAGCAAGACATAAGCCATCCAGGAGACTCTTGAGACATATCAAGGGTAACTTCTTAATCCAGTAATAGGCAGCCCAACCAGAAAAGAAGTATTACTGGACCTAAATCTAACTTCTTTTTGTTGAAGACATTACCCTTGCCCCATCACTACAGGCCCTTGTAAAAAAGCCCTCACCAACTTTCTTGTAAGCCCCCTTCAGGTGCTGGACTTATTGGGGTTGTTCAGTCTGGAGAAGAGAAGGCTTAAGGAAGACCTTATGGCAATATTTCAACCCTTAAAAACGCTTTATAAGAAGGATGGAGAGAGACTTTCTACAAAGGCCTGTACTGACAGGAAAAGGGGCAATGGTTTTAAAATGAAAACTATAGATATAGATTGAGTATAAGGAAGATATTTTTTACTATGATGATAGTGAGACACTGAAACAGACTACCTAGAGAAGCTGTGGATGTCCCATCACTGGAAATGTTCAAGGTCTGGTCTGGCTGGGACTTTGAGCAATCTGGTCCAGTGGAAGCTGTTCATGCCCGTGGCAGGGGAGTTGGACAAGCTAATTTATAAAGATCCCTTCCAACCCAAAGTGCTCTATGCTTCTAAGATTCTAAGACTGGCATCTTGCACTGGCTAGCCCAAGCCAACACACTCCATGTCATTTCACAGGGAATCAAAATGAATCATACATGAAACATTTTTGCAGTACTAGAAATTGTGTCATAACACCTTCAGCCATAGTATCTGCAAGACCAAGGGAGAAGCAACGATATAGACATGTGCTTCTGCAGTTGAATTTCACACTAACGTTAGGCAAGCCTGAATACTATCAGTAGTTATTAATCACTCAGAACCACTACTGTGAAGACAAATAGAGGAATATAGACCAAAATATAAATTAAGATAAACCACACTAGATTAAACAACAGATACTACCAGTATGTTCCATCAGTAATTTTTAATTGAATTACCTACAGCTATTTGTTCTTTGATCTAAGCAGAATGATAAAGCCATTGTGATTTTTAATTGAATTGTGTTGGTGTTATGCTAAACTCACATACAAGACAGAGGCACATTTGCAGATGTAATTTTTATGCACAAAGATCACTCCTTGTGAACTGCTTCTTGCACAGCTGCACTAAATCACTGTCTTGTGCTGCGTAATGTAAGGAACTAGGCTGTGTAAATTAGAATTGCAAGAGGGAACTAACTAGTAAATATTTCATCCATGAAAACTACACAACTATCAGGCCCTCAGTCTGAAGAAGCGATAAGCATTTTAAAGGACAGAACCTAGACTTTTACAGCAGATTTTGGTGGGGATAAGTAGCCAAAAATTCGTAATTCATAACAGCATATTTCTGTTATTTTCTGTACAAATACAGAAAATGTATTTTCCTGCTATTTATAAATACTACACATTTAGGCAAAAGACTGAATTCATTTTATTTGCATAAAACCAAAGCAATTCAAAAATCTTATTTTGAATTAATTGATATGTCTGTGAGGAGAAAACCTGTCCATTCTAACCAAAGATGACAATAGCCTTTTTACGCTTAACACTGTAGTTTCCATGAAGCTCTTGAATTTAGAGTCTCAAATAAAGAATGACTCTGTTCTTCACAAAACTTGTCTAAAGATTTACACCTATTTATATGCCTCCTTTATGATACATCATTACTAAGATGAATGCTGCCACTTACAATTCTACTGAGATGTTCAGAGGTCTTCATTATGTGTCTCTGCACCAAGGTATATCCCTCTCTAAAGAAAAAAAAAAGTGAATACTGAAAAATTTCTTAATATTCTCTTCAGATAGATTCTTTATGTGAGTAGCCTTGTAAAAGGAACAAAGAAATAAATAAATAAATTAGTAAATGACAAAAAATATTAAATATCTGCAGAAAAATTGCAAGTAAAATTGTATATAATTGTGCCAAAATTACAAAGTTTTCTATTTGTTTAGAAAACATTCTCAAGTAATTGGTTTTTATTACTAATTGACTGCTTTTATCACAGAATCATAGGATGGATGAAGTTGGAAGGGGCTTCTGAAGATCATCTTGTCCAACCACCCCTGCTCAAACAAGGTCACCTAGAAAAGGTTGTCCAGGACAAAGTCCACACGCCTTTTGCATATCGCTAAGGTAGGAGATTTCACAACCACTTTGGGCAACCTGTGCTAGTGCTCAGTCACCCTTGCAGTGAAAAAGTGCTTTCTGACATTAAGAAAGAACTTCCTGTGTTTCAGGCATTGTCTCCTGTCCTGTCATTAGGCACCTCTGAAAAGAGCCTGGCGCTGTCTTCTTTGCAGCCCTCCTACAGGTATTTGTAAGCATTGACAATATTTCCCCTGAAACTTCATTTCTCCAGCCTGAACAGCCCAGCTATCTCAGACTTTGCTCAGATGAAATGGTCCAGTCCCTTTACCATCTTAGAGATGAGTAGAGGGGCAGGATCACCCTCCTTGGCCACCATCAACACTTTTCCTATTGCAGGCCAGGATACTGTTAGCCTTCTTTGCCACAAGAGCACAATGTTGGCTCCTGTTAGACATGAAGCCTTGGAGAGGTAATCTAATAGAAGAGACAGTCCATAGACCTTCTCCATCATTTAGAAAACTTAGATTTAAAAAGGACCTAAACTTTCAGTACTGATATGTCCTGGTAAGACTGATTTAGAAGAATATGTTGTTTGCATGACCTGCTTTGTAAAGATATGCTAAGTTGATGCACTGTTCTTCTTTATGAATATGCTTTTTCATACATAACGTATCATGCTTTTATTCCACCATCTTCCCATTTTAGTTTGCCATGCTTATATGATCTCAAGTTTGAATGCTTTGTTTGATCTTGGTTTCATACTAAAACAGTCAAAAAGCATTCCTAGCAGCTTTTGAAGAGGTGCAACTTAAAAAAAAATTATCAAATTTTATTGCAATGAATATCAGGGTGATTGAAATTTGATATCAGCAACTGATTTATGTACTTGAGCACTTCCTGACATATTCTGGCAGCTCTACAATGGTTTCCATTGTTTCCTCTGGTCAGTTTTAGCCAACCTTAGACTTCAGTCAAACTGTCTAGATTTAGGTAACTATTCCCTATTGGAATAGGCTGATGGCAGAAATCTAAACCGGAGTTCCTACTGAATTCTGTTTTATTCCTTAGCATGCATCACAAAATTATGAGAAAAAAAAGGTCAATAAAAATATGACCTACGTATCTCACTGATTGTTTATGCATACTTTCTTGGTTTTTTTCTCCTTCTCTTTGTTAGTATTTAGTTTGAGATTTCATTCTTCTGTTCCTTGTGCCTATTATTTTCTATTACCAGTGGTAGTTATAAATCAAAAAGGCATGGACAAACTGCAGGTACCTTAGAGTTAGGGAGCAGGAGATACAGAGAGAGATAGATTACATAAAAAAGCTGCTAAGTACTTAATTAAAACAAAAGAGGCATTATTCTTCGAGGATTTTGTAGTCGCCTGTTTAATACTTCAAGTAAATTAAACTTCTTCCAGGACACTAATAATCTGAATGAGGGTTATAAAAGTGGATAGAGTACTCTAGAAGTGATCTAATCTGTCAAGAAAATGATCAAGGAAAATGAGCACCTTCCTCAATCTACTTACTGCCTATGTTTCTGATCAGTTTCTGTCCATCGGTATCTGCAGGCCTTTTCAAAGTTTTTCATCAGTCAGTCACTGCTTAGGCAATACAAATGGTCTTTGTACCATTAGAGGGGTAGTCTATACCTGTCACAGAACTTTACATTTATCCTCGTTTAATTTAATAGCATTCCTTTTGGTCCATTCCTCCAAGTTGTCCATGGACCTTTGGAAAGCTGTATCAACCACATCCTAGCTTGGTTCATCCACAAATTTTGTGAGGACACAACCACAGATGAATAGAGTACTTTGAATGAGATAGGTTCAAGACAAATCCCCAAGAAATTCCCTGTAACTGGCCTCTAGATAGAGCATGGCAACAACAACCCTCTGTCCTCAAAATCCCCCAGTCTTTTTATCCATTTAGTAGGCCAGGTATCCAAGCCATAGTGTTCCAGACTGAGTCACTGAATCACTGATTCATAGAATAGCCTGGGCTGGAAGGAACCTCAAAGATCACCTAGTTCCAACCCCTAGACCAGGCTACTCAAAGCCACATCCAACCTGGCCTTGAAAACTTCCAGGCATGGGGCATCCATAATTTTTCTGGGCAGCCTGTTCTAGTGCCTTAAAACCTTCAAACTATTTTTGTTTCTAATATCTCATCTAAACCTACTCTCTTTCAGTTTGAAGACATTGCCTCTTGTCCTGTCATATGCCCTTGCAGATAGCTCCTCTCCATCTCTCTTGTAGGCTCCATTCAGGTACTGGAAGGTACTACCTTTCCCCACTCATCCCCACAACCTTTCAGTAATGATCAAAAGCAAACTAGTAGTGACCTCACACAGCTTTCTCCACAAGAAGATGTTTTCTCGTGGTTTCTTGTGGTTTAACCCCAGATGGAAACTAAGCCTCACACAGGTGCTCATTCATTCCTCTGCAGTGGGATGGGGGAGCGAACTGGAAGAGTAAACTTGAGAAAACCCACAGGTTTAGATAAAGACATTTTAATAGGTAAAACAAAAGTCACACATGCAAACAAATAAAAAAATGTACTTCATTCACGACTTCCCATTGACAGGCAGCTGTCCAGCTGCCCCCATGAAAGCAGGGCTCCATCATGAGTAATGGTGACTTGGGATGACAAAAGACATCACTTCAAATATCCCCCTTTTCCTTCTCCCCCCAGTTTACATGCAGAGCATAATGCCATGGGTATGAAACATCCCTTTGCTCAGCTGGGGTCAACTGTCCTCTCCCAACTGTTTGTGCACCTCCAACCTACTCTGTGTAAGCACTGCTCAGCAGAAATAAAAACATCCCTGTACTATCAACACTGTTTTCAGCACAAATCCAAAACACAATGCCAAAGCTGCCAGTATGAAGAAAAGCAAGTCCATCCCAGCCAAAACCAGCATAATTTTCTATAGAGAATTGCTCAGTTTGAGTGAGATCATTTTGAGATTAGTTTGACCTCATATACCAAAAGGATACCCTAGCACAGGGCTATGGGTCTAAGCACACAATCAATGTAAACTATTGTAGCAAATTAAAATTCAGGGGGAAATGAATATATAAAAACTTCCACCACCACCACCCCTCAATGAATTCTTCTTTTACCTTCCACACACACATCCGTGTTGGAGGTATAGAGGAGAAAGATACTGTGCAGAAGTGTTCTGATTTTTAATATAATTCAGTAAAATCAGGTTTCACAAAATTCAAAGAGAAATTAAGTTTCTATGCACAGATTTGGCAAAGTACAGGCGTACTACTTTCATTTAAAATTCTTATAGCCATATCAGGTACAATGACATTGCTAAGCTCAGATAAATCTCTCCTGGTGGCTCACTCAGAACAATATTAGCCCTGAGAACATAATACAGGTGATTTTATTTCCATTTTATTCTCCTAAAAATTAATACAATCTCATATAAGAAATATCATTTTAATATTTAAACCAACCAAAAGCTTTTGCATAAACATATTATTTATTTCCTTGGCTGTCATTAACCCTACACATTCGCAATGATAACCTTGGAATTCAGGATTTAGTTGATTTTATTTTTTTTCCTTTTAGCTGCTCCAGCAATTTTGTCTTTCATTTTAAAATATGCTATATCTCCAAACACATCACAGCCTACACTGATAATAGTTTATAAATAAACATTGTTATTAATTTGCATTTTTGCAACTCCTGTAAAAGACGTATTAGCCTTCATTATTTTGTTCATGAACCTGATGATAATTTCTACATTGTCTTTTTTAATTGCTTTCCAAGTTCACAGCACTTCTTCTACATAATAATCTTACATTTACATTGAATTCTTTATCCTGAAAGATACCAAAGCCCTTCAAAAAATGTGAGCTGAATTCTATCCTCGGTTTTATCCAAACACCCACCAGCTGCAAAGAAATTGAAAATCTCTAAGGAGACAATTTGATAACTTGAATAAAAGAAAATTGATCACTTTAGCAAAAAATACAGAACTAGTTCAAACTGGTAAGAAGTGTCTTCCTGTAATTTAATTTGTTATTCTTCTGGGATTGCTCCTTTTTTCATAAACAGGTTTCCCTAGTCAGCTGGAAGTTCACATTATGGTAAAAGATTGTCCTTATCAAAGATTGATTTTTCTTCTAATTTCATGCCAGTTTTCCCGGAATTGCTTTATCTCTGTTCTTGTATCACATTTTGGGGGCTTTTTTCCTCACCCCAAGTTTTTCACAAGCTGTTAAGTAGAACCAATAATATCACAATTCCAGGTAATTTCCAATCTACCATGTACAGGATTGACCCATCGTGTTAGTCATCATATTAGAGGTGTTTGCCTGACTACAGTATTCTAGTAGCTTTCACCAAAAATATTCATGTGCTCTCTAACAGTATTTCAGGCATCATGTAACATGGATGCTCTATTTTCAAACTCTAATATTTGCATGCTATGCAACCTAAAAAATTACATGAAAATTAAGATTCTATTACCATCCAAATCACAGATTTCTTATGGATTTCTTTTCTGTTGTTTTAATTTATAAGACTGTTTTATCAAAGGCTTCTTCAAAGGCTATATTTCTTCCTATGTCTAAGAAACCAATAAGCACTCCTTGCATACATATTTTTGCCTGCACAAAGATGACATTGAAGACTGGGTAAGTGTTGAAGATAGTCTAATGGAGCCATGTTTAAAAAAAGTGATGGTCAAAATGAATGTCAAATCCTGCTTTTTCAGCAAATATTTTTCACCTAATTTTTGTACTGATTCCACACTACTGCTTTTCCACACTTGCAGATCTACCAGGTAATATAAGTTTCAAAAAAGCTCTATAAAGTAGACATGAATGTCTCCCTGTTTCTTAAAATATTGCAGTGATCTGTAGTCTTGGTCTGCCAAGAGATTTTTTATAAACAAGTCACATTGAGCACAAAAACATATGGCAAATCAAACAAACAAAAAAGTAACTATTCTTTAGAAAGATAATACTGATTTGTAGGCATTTTCTTACTTTCCTTCAGCACGGAAATAAACTTGATGAACACTTTTTTAAAATGTGCTTTATAAGACACTGAGAACTTGTTTGGTCTGATAAAAAAAGATCGCAGGCCCCAGAAGACAATTTAATTGCAAATTGAATAATGGCAAGGCAAAACTGTTTACCCACAGATCCATGTGGCAATGGGGGAAGATATTTTTTCCTAATGCAATAGTTCTAAGAGAAGCAGTGTTTTAATTTCTTACAGCATTAATGGTTATCTTTCTCAAAGCTCTTCTTTTGTGAGATCTCTGAATCTTTTTGACCTCCTAGAGCACTTAGAACAAACTCCTTGCTTTCTTGCACAGACTTTTTTTCCTCACAGTATTGCAGAATCCACAAAACAGTAATCAAAAGAAAAATCATAAGACCAAGATGCTCATTCCAGTTTTGTTACTAAACTGACTGGAAGGTTTATTAACAAACATGTTCATAAGTGAATACAAATATGAATATAGTTTCTGGACATTCTCAAGGTAGCTCAGTATACCCCCTGTCTCCAGATTTGGGTATCTATCTTCTCTCAGGTATATTTATTTTAATTCTAGAATTCCACTCACTTCAAATATTTTTCTTAGCAAGAGGAACATATAAATCCCAACACCTTTCATTGTATATGCTGCTACCCATGTTTTTTCTTAGATCACTGAATGACTGACTATTAGTTTCCACAGATGTTTAATAAGTATGGGTTATTACATTACAGTTAAATGTACACTGTCAAAGTAGGAGTAGAATGGGTTTTCAATCAAAAAAACCCCAGTATTTGTGTTACTAACTAATGTCTCACTCATCTCTGGATTTTTTTTTGATTTTTCCAGGAAGAATTCCTATAACTTTTTGCATGAGAAATAATTCTGTACTTGAATGTGCAGCTGTTGTTCATCTGGGCAATCTTGTTTCTGATACTCAGGAGAGACCTGCCACAGATCGTCAGCTGTGTAAAGCCTTGAGGGGCCACACATGCCAAAAAGAGAAAATGTAATTGCAATTCATATGGGACTGTGAAGTGCTAGTATAAAAGGTCACAGCACATCGTCATTTATTCCTCAGTAGCTGAAGTCTGGAAGGAGAATCCTCTGTAGAAATGTAGAGACGGTTATACCCTAAAACAATAAGAGAAGGATAGGAGAGGTCACAGTTACGAGAAGGATCTCAGAGGTGTAGAATGAAAGACTCTGTAGGAACTTAATTATTATTCACCATTACTGAAGAGGTCAAAAACCTCTGAGGCAAAGAAAAGTCAGCTCAGACACAGATGTCCAAGACATTGACTAATTTACAGTGCAATAGGATCCAAAATCATTTCTCTGTTAGGGCAGTCCCCACATCCATTTGTGCTAGGGTAAACGGCCAGTTGAAATTGCACGTGAAAAAAGCAGGAAACTTCCACTCTATTTCACTCACCTTTTAAAATAATAAAACCTTTTATACATCTTTCTTTGTTCCCATTCACCTTTTCAGCAGATTCTTCCACTTCATTCCTGGAGATATTGAAAGCAAACAGGCTAGGAAACCATTAGGTTGTCTGTTTTTAACTCTGGGTACTTGTTATTTCCCCTGGATGGAAAGATTGTCTGTTTTTAACTCTGGGTACTTGTTATTTCCCCTGGATGGAAACCCACAACTCCTAAGGGGTCTTGAGCACCATGGGAGTGCCAGATTTCAGACATGGTTCCGCCTGCTTTTCAAGCTCAGAAATCACTTAATGGATCATGTTCCAGGCAACTAAGTTATATACAGTTAAAATAGACTGGAAATACATATATGCCTTTACCTTTTGTAATGGAAATTGAATCAGATTGTTTTTAATTGTTTAGAGGATGTGATTAGGGAAAAGACATTAGACTCTAAAGTTTATCCTATTTTTTTAGTTGCATATTGTTAGCAGTTGGATTCTAATAGATTTTAGAGCATCTGCTTTCTGAAAAATTGTCATAGATGTGCATGTGTGCAGAAGCATTAGTAAGAGTTACAGGAATGAGACAATCCTAGGCAGGTAAAAGCAATAAAAAGCCTTGCCTCACTGCAATATTTAAAAACCTGGAACAGGCCATTTCTCCCGTACAAGGCTATTGCTTATTGCCCTGATGCAATCAGAACTTGTACTTGCTGTCTTCCTACCTTAGCTTTCGAATGCCAAGATAAATGGGGAATCAGGAACTACAGAAATGTCATTCCCCCTTCCGTTTCTACACACACAGTGTGAAACATTTTAAGTGCCTCCTTTGAAGGTACTATGAAGGTTTTATTGATACTTTTCAAACTACTTTTGACTGGGGCTCTGCCACCACATTCCAAACTTTTATAAAAGTGCCAGGAATAAGTCAGACCTTTCAAAACTTAAAGGAATATGTAGACTTTTCTGTTTGACTCAGACACTTCTAAGTTTGTTTTCACATGAATAAGGGCTAGAACCTCTTTCCTTCCAAAACAAAACCAAAAACTGCAATATTTACACTTTCATACCAACTTTTAAGTACTAGGTTTTTCAGTATAGTTCTCTCTTAATGCTATTCGGAATCTGACAATGATATTATCAACAAGAGCAAACTGTTAAAGACATACATATTCCCACATACAACCTCCTTCCACACATGACACCAACAAATAACGTAATACCAAAACCACAAATATGAATTTAAGCTTCTGACCATGACAGAAGAAGAAAATACTAAGAAATACAAAGCTGCCTTTGCATGCCAAAACTTATCTCAAATTCTCCTACACAACTGACTAAATGACTAAATTGATTAAACTACTTCATACTGCTGTTGTACAGATACTGAGAGTGTTTGTTGAAAGCAAAACTAATTTACTGTGGTGTTGACGTAAGACTACATTTATGTAAGCAGTCAAAGCAGACAAGACAGTCTGTCAGTAAGTGGTGGCAGGGGGAGTCTGTTGTAACGGTTCTAGAAATGGCATCTTCAACCTGACTGCCCCACTGACCACTCCTCTACTGTTTTTATAATCCAGCTGCCCCTTGGTTTTACATGTCTCTATCAGCACATACATAAAACAAGACCATAGTATAGGAACACGGATGCAATTCAGGCTGATGGAAACCTGAGGACATCTCCAGTTCAGCCTCCCTCTAGCTATCCTGGATATGAGGTCAGACTAGATTGACGACATAAACTTTCTGGCCTGCTTTGCTCTGCTGCTCTGTTCTCTGGGTGATCCAGCATGAGTCTTGTTTCAGCACCCGCACATTGCTTCTCAGCCCTTCCCCATACGCTAATGTGAACAGACTGGCTGATGCGTCCTCAATTGCCGTCAGTAACAAAGAGCTGCTCTTAGGTTCCCCTAAAGCCACCTCTTCTCCAGGCTAAATGGTCCCTAGTCCTGTAGAAACCCACTCTCTTCACAGAGTTGTTGTTGGCCTTCTTCGCGTCCAGGACACACCACAGACTCCGACCATCCACCACATCCTACAAGCCTCTTACAGAAGAGCTGCTTGTCAGGCAGAGAATGTCCAGCATCTACAGTTGTAAAGGGATATATTCCTTCCCAGGTGTATGAGTTTGCATTTATCTTTGTTGGATATAATTAATTTCATGTCAACCCATTCCTCCAACTTCTCCAGGTCCCTCTGGACAACAGCCATGCCTTCAAGCATATCAACAGATCCTCCCTTGTCTGCTGTTTATGGAACAACTTATATGCAAGCATTCCATAAACTCCTACATGTTAACAATCAAGATTCTAAGCAGGGACAGTCCCTTTGTTGCCCCACTTGTTACCAGCAACCTGGTAGAGTACAACTCATTTCAACTCAACCTGCTGAGCCTAACAATCCAATGAGTTTTGTACAAATCTGGTTTTTCTCCCATTCAGACTGTATCATCCAAACTTGGATTGAGTATTACAGAAGACTGTGAAAAGCCTTGCTGAAGTAAAGGACACCCATTCATCTCCTGATGATCAAAAGTCTGGTTATTTTTTTTGCATAAGGAAATCCAATGCATCAAGCATGTTTTATCCTTGATTAATCAAGGTTAACAATCACAGACACAGAAATATATTTCAATAAGACCCACTCTATGAGCTACCCTAGTATCAAAGTTGGTTGACTAGTTTATACTCCCCCAGATAGTTATTTTGGTACTTTTTGATTAGAAGTGTAATATTGTTTTTCCTTCAATCATCTCAGACATCCTCCAATATTCTTTTTTTTAAAGATGCTAAAGATCAGCCCTATG
Source organism: Lycocorax pyrrhopterus obiensis (assembly GCA_014706295.1). NCBI lineage: Eukaryota > Metazoa > Chordata > Aves > Passeriformes > Paradisaeidae > Lycocorax > Lycocorax pyrrhopterus. The sequence continues at coordinate 29,474,119 of JACSVZ010000014.1, forward strand.
AAGATATTGATCAGTTCTCTCAGAAACCTTCAATGAAGCTTGTCAATGGATATACTGTGAATCAAATTCACCCAAATAAACTCTGGCTTGATCTGCATCCACTTTCTTCTCCTTGAATCCCTTCACCAGTCTTTGTTGGTAAGACTGAGGCAATGAAAGCACTAAGTACCTCTGCCCTATTTGTGTCCATGGTCATTAAATCACTTGCCCCATGGAGAGACAAAAAGAAAGTGCCCCCCTAAACTGAACAGCCCATTCAAGTGAGTACGAGGATGGAGCTCCAAGCTGACAGCATGACAGTAATTTCCTCCAAAGCACCTCCCACCCTTGAAAAGGATATCATTCATCTTGCAATGGGAAGCTGGAACTTCCACCTCCAATAAATGGGGTACGACAGGGCCAGTGAGTCCAGGTATAGATGCTCGTGTCAGCACTTTGGGTGGACATCACTAACCACAATGGCATACACAAATATGACTATCTTTTAATAGTAATATTTAATTGTCATCATATGTAATGATGGTGACAAAAACAACTAAAAGCAACTTTACCTGTTCTTGTTGGTTTATATTTTCTGAACCACAAAAAAAGGCACTTCATTTTTTAATACCTTCTGACAATGAGTAAATAACTCTTATATTTTTAGTGGTCAGTAGCATCTGTACAAAAGTTTTATGTAATATTTTCTCACAATGACTTGGCTACTATGTATTATACTGCTGTCCTGCAATAACTAGACTATAAAAGAACTGCTCACCTGTACAAAGCCTCTTAGTTGCTTACAGAGTGATGGACTCTAACCTCTCTGTTGCTACGAAATTCCAAGTCACTGTTTTGTGCAGAAGAGTGACACTAGCAGTGGGACACTAGTGGGCTGCATACTTTTTACAGCATTGTTTGTTGTTATTCCAAATTATATCTATGCTGTCACAGACGATACTTTTTCAAGGGGTTGAGTGTTTTCATTTCATCTCAAGCATCACTAATGTCTTCAAAAAAGCAAACTAATTAATTAATTTGTTCTTTGGACACCGGTTTATAGCTTAACACTTCTCGGACTATGAGATGTTTGGTAAAGAGAAGAGCTCTTAAAACTTATATGGTGAATCCATAAGAAAATCTCCAGTTTACAGTTTTAATACCTGTGCTTATTTGGAAAACAACAAGTCAGTAGCAGGCCATAGAATGCACACTCTTGTATATTAACAAATATCAGGTAATGATTGCATGCACACAATTATTTTCATTTTACTCACCGGTTTGATTTATCAAATTTCTATCCTCTGATGCTCATCTGTGTCTCCAGAAACTACCATTCTAAACACAAATTAGACTTCTTTTTCTTTTTCTTTTTTTTTTTTCTTTTTATTTTTTAAAGTTACTGGAATCACCTGCAAATCTGCCTCTTTATAAGGTTTTTAATTTTGTCTAAAACCTGGGTTTTAATGTATATGTATTCTAAAATTGGAGTGCTTCTATCTTCTGTGTAAACTTTTGTATCCCTTTCATCATGTCTTTCTTACTTTATACGTTATTTACTTACGAACCATAGGCTTCCTTGTTCTAATTTATTAACTGTTGAAAGAATTATGCTAGTGCTAGCTCTGCAAGATTAGGTCCTATGTTTTAACAAATCTCCCTTATAAATTATCCCTCCTTGCAGTTCTTACACTAGAACTACAGGTTCTGTGATTTTCTTTATAAATGAAGGCCAGCCCCTTACTCCACTAAAACCATTGGCAAAATTCCTGCTGAATTCAGTGTGAATAGATTTAAACTCTTATGTCTCAGTCGTCAAGTAATAGCTAGAACCTACAGTGATAAACACCTACTCTTTATTTTTTAACCTTGACAACATAAACAAGTTAATGTCAAAGTAAAACCTAATGGCAGTTTAGTTTGATGACACCACCACATCACTTTGATTTGTAACTGTCTGAAGATTTCTGTTCTTTTTTAATTTCACTCTTTCTACACATCACATATTCCAGAGTTCAGAAATTAACTTAGGGAAGATGGAAGATGAATGTTGCACTTCTTTGAACTTCTGCAGTGTTATGCAGTTAAAAAGCATGGCAGCAGCAATTGTTTTACCCTTTGAGAATAAATTCTTTCTGTTGCAGAGACTAACACATTATGGCCTGGTCCTGCAAAGCCCTAACTACCATAAGATTTTCAGCATGTTCATCACCAAGTGAAATCAATCAAATATTTGCTGCCAAACGCAATGAGTCTAGAAGCACTGGACTCTACACAAAACTTTATTCTATGATTTTCATAATATTAGCATCTGATAAGCAAAACAGTGACAAATGTCTACTAAATGATGGAGCTGGAGAGCAGTGGATATGTTTATCTTGACTGTATCAAGGCTTTCAACACTGTCTTTCATAATATTCTCATAAACAAACTGTTTAAGTATCAGGTAGATAAACGGACAGTGAGGTGGATTTAAAACAGGACTGCCAGTTAAAAAAGGGTTGTGAACAGAGGCACAAAGTCCAGCTTGAGGCCAGTCACTAGGAGTATAACCTGGAGACTGATACTGAATCCAAAATGACCTGGAAAAGGAGAGAGTGAATCCTTAGCAAGTTTGAATATAAACCAAAACGGGGAGGAGTGACTGATACTCCATGGCTGTATTGCCATTCAGAGGCTTCTGGACAAACTGGTGAAATGGGTTAAGAAAAACATCACAAAGTCCTGTACAGAGATGTAAAGTTATCCTCTGAAGGGGGATAACTCAATGCACTAGCACACCCAAGAGGGTGACCAGATGGAAAACAGCTTTGCTAAAAAGGATATGTGGATCCTGGTAGATGCCAAACTGACCGTGAACTAGTTATGTGTTCCTGTTAGGCTGCGTATCACAGTACAGAGATATGGACATAATGGAGTGATTTCAGTAAAGGCCCACAAAGGTGATTAAGAGACTGGAGTGTCCGTCACATGACAAGAAGCTAAGAGATCTGGGAGTGTATAGCCTGGAAAGGTTCAGGAGGAATTTGCTGACATCTATAAACACCTGACTGGGGGCAGGAGTGAATGGACAAGATGGAGATAGACTTTTCTCAGTGATACCCAATAACAGGAGGCAACAGGCAAAACTGAAATAGAGAAAATCCTCTTGTGAGCGACTTTGTAATGGGCAACTGTTCCTACTGCACAGGCAGGCATGAATTAGGCCAAGGTGTACAGAATGATGCACGGTAGCTAGTCCCAAGCGAGACTGCTGAGTCCCTGTTTAAGAATTATATAATATTCCTTATTGAAAGGTGACATCAAACTATATCATTCTGTAGTTTTTCCTTCTCTAGCACAAATCAAGGAATGCTTCTTAGTTTATCTTTACATAGTGACGGAAATGTGCCTCATGTAGACACACATTCTTTTCACTTTTCACTATTTTCTGGGGAAAAGATCAACTGCTCCAGAACGATGACCTCCATTTATTCTGTTTGCATCCCTGCCCCAGCCCTTCTTGTAATACTCAAAGCCATCATCGCCACTTCTAAAAAGTCTTTAATATAGCTAATGTAAGCTACATGAATAGTGACACGTGATTAAGGAGAAATGCTACCCACCCTCTTTTCCTTTTCCTTTTCCTTTTCCTTTTCCTTTTCCTTTCCCTTCCCCTTCCCCTTTCCCTTCCCCTTTCCCTTCCCTTCCCGCACCTTCCCTTCCCTTCCCGCACCTTCCCTTCCCGCACCTTCCCTTTCCTTTTTCCTTTCCTTTCCTTCCCGCACCTTCCTGCACCTTCCCCTCCCCTCCCCTCCCCTCCCTTTCCCTTTCCCTTCCCTTTCCTTCCCGCACCTTCCCTTCCCTTCCCTTCCCACACCTTCCCGCACCTTCCCTTCCTGCACCTTCCCTTCCCGCACCTTCCCTCCCCTCCCCCTTCCCCTTCCCTCTCCTTCCTTCCCCTCCCTCCCCTCTTCTCCCCTCCCCTCTCCTTTCTCCCTCCCTCCCTCCCTCTCTTTTTTGTTCTTTCATTCTTTCTTTCTTTTGTTCATTCTTTCATTCTTTTGTTCTTTCTGATATACAAGAGGACTTAACTCCTGTAGACTCCCTGGAACATACAGTTTGCTATGATCCCAAATGGTAGGGCAGACTTCTGAAGTGCAAGGTAAAATTCTCTGAATTTGCTATGAGCTTATAACAAATAAACCTTACAGATCTCAAGATCATGGCTAAAAAAAATAAAAAAATAAAAAAACCCTCACATCCAGACAATATAAATCTTGAATTGCAAGGTCAAAAGTCTTGCTCAGTAATGGAAACATGAAAAATATCTACAATCAATCACTCACTCACATACCTCTCTCATATGAGCTGGTATATAAAGTATTACATTATACCATGTTTTAAACCAGCTTTTTTAATACTATACTCTCAGTAATTTGCTCTACAAATACAGACTATAATTAGAGTTTTTTACAGGGTAACAGGATAATATAACAGCATCATGCCTCAAACAAAAGCAGCTTAACCACAGTGTTCAGTTTAAACCATTGTATATTTTGGCACTGTTAACAAAATAACATCCTATAGGAACCTACTGTCAGAGGTTTCTCTGAGTCTAGGCATGTTCCCTGGCATTAGGGTGCCTTAGGTTCTGCCATTTTTCTATTAATAGCTTCTGCTGACAGTTACAGTCTAGAGCAATAATGTTTCAAACAGCTAGCAACAATGGTAGCAGTACAGTGTATGCTACATTTGATTTTCTTAGGCATGACCAAGGAATAGATTTATATTGAAGAAAACGTTTCAATATACTGAAGAAAGATGTTGACAAAAAATTCATAAATTTCTGCATAGCAATTTTTAAAGAAAATATCAAGGCTCAAATCTAAATTTTCTAATTCATTTTAGACGAGACTCTAATGAGGACTTACCTGATACATTTTCTAGTGGAAAGAGTAACTCATAAAAAAAAAAAAAAAAAAAAAAGTATTTCCAAGCTTTGAAAAACATAACAAAGAAACTAACAAACATTACTTACAACACATTATGGTGAACTGCAAGTGTAACTAAAAATTTCAGACTTGAACAAAGATGGAAGAAACATTTTCATTTTTATCAGTGCAAAACCAAGCTACTTTTCCCTGAAATCTTGAGCTAACAAATTACAGTTTTGAACAGCAATATTAGCTGTCATATATAAGGTTCAAAATTTTAGAGCAGGGTATTTCAAAAACAAACTTCCTTAAAGTCCATTCACATTTTTAGAAGTATGACTGAAGTACTTCTAGTGCTGATAAACATAGCTGTATGGAAATTGCTCAGATTCTTCCCCTCTTACCACCTTCCCTAGTCCCTCCTTTAAAGGATTCCTCCTTCAAAGAAGGATTTTTGCACTGACTGAAGCAATACACCTCCACTATACCCACGAGAATTCACTGGATTAGTTAAAAAAAAAACAAAAAAACCCAAAAACCAGAACTTATGATTTACGCTCTCCTACACCTAGATGTTCCATGTTGCTGTAAAACTTGGTGAAGAAAAGAAAATCTATGATAACTTTAAAAAATTAAGAAGTAATTTTAGTATTTAGATTTCAGTAATACTTAAACAAGGTGAAATTATATCTGACTTCCATGTGGCTACATCATCTATGAAGACTGGACCATAGGATTTACTTAAAGAAACTCCATTTTTGTATTTGTGAAACACCATTTCTGCAGGCTCTCCACTACTGGTCTTGTTTAGACAAACAAAATGTCAGACACAAATTATATACATATAACTCATATAGGGACATAAATAACAGATGTAAAGTGTCTTCTTTTACCAGGCAGACTTTATTTACTTTTTTATTTATTTATTTACTTACTTACTTACATACTTGGCTGTGTGCTGGAGAAGCGGCTAAGGAGGTGGAAGAACATTTCACCAGCACAGCTCTGCCAAACCATGAAATGTGAACCACAGTCAAACTGTTAGGGCAATAAATGCCCTAAATCCTACCCCTAAAGTGTTGAAAACCTAAAAAGAAAATCAAGAGCATTAGCATGACCTGAAGTTAATGCTCTAAAACTAAAATAAAATAGAAATCTGTGTTTAAGTGGTAATGCATCTGAGGCAACAAAAACTAACACCAGCAACGCATAGGTGAATCTCACAGCCTGCAGATACACTGACAGTAGTAGAGACAAGAACACTAGGCACAGCGTACCTGGTAAGCCTACTAATCTTAAAAAGTACCCAGAGCCCTGTTTGGCATCTCTTTCAAAACTACATCAGAATAGCTCAAAACTTTTCATGCACAGATTTTGTTTTGAGCTTTCTGTCTGTTTAGATGGGCAATGTTATCACTTTGCTTACAAATTCTACTTTTGCTTTCATAGACTGTACATTGCTGTCTTCTATTGTAATCTAAATATATTTATTGGAATTTAAGTAATCAACAAAACAATTTAAAACAGCAACTGTAGGAGCAACAGAACCAGAAAGTTTCTAGTCCATCTGTCTATCAAAATAAGCAACAGACTGTTTATGAAACAAGTCAAGAAACCCCTATGAAATAAGTCATATGACTAAGCCCAACATGCATGCTAGTGCATTAGCAGAGGAGCAACTGTGTTCCTTTTTTAAGTAGACTACAGTAGTTTGCAGTAACAACCAACGTAAATCCAGTATTATCCTGCAGGTTTCTTGTTTGGATTGGCATAATCCCTACGAGCACCTTATACTTCTTGGTACAAGGAAAAATGACACTGTATCTTTTTGAGGCATGATTATCTCAAGTCACAAAACAGCACATATCACACTATCTTCAGGGAATAGTTGCACTACTGTACCAAATTTTGCAGACATACATTTAGCATGGGATTATTTATTTAAAATACTCTTTAACTCTCAGTCTTCTTTATTACATCTTTGACATACACCAGCCATGAATACTGAGACCACAAAATGAATATCTAAAAGAATATGACAAACACTTCTCAATAAGCTTGGAAGATTTAAAAGTCATTTAGTATGCAAAGCAGAGAGGTTTTTTTCACTACTATGGCTATTATGGTGAAATCAAAATCTAAATAATATAAAATTTATTCATTCATAAAGGCCTTTTTTCTCTTAAAGGCCTTAAATACTTTACTCATAAATAGGTGCTTGATCTTAAAGCTTTTTCTCTGGCATCTCTTCCTTTTCTTCCAGTATTTTATGATTCTGCATTTTCCAGCAGTCATGCCCTATACATGAACAATACAGTTGTCCTCCACTTGTAATTTTCTAAGGGTATTTCTGCTGATGAAATCCAGTCCTTGGCATACTCAAATATATATTCTTGGTAGTACAACTTGAGCAATGAATACTGCAAATTTCCAAAACGCACTGAGCAGCTAATCTCCAGATTTCACATAAATCATAAAATATGACATTTTACTGCAGTAATCCACAGTTTAAAAAGAATAACAGAATAGTAATTTGTCTTTGAAATTCTACGGCATGTAAATGGGAATACTACCAAATATTTCTAAACTTTAGATTTTTTAAAAAGCAATAAACCTGTCTCCTTGCCAAAGATATAATGGGAGATTCTATTTATAGGCTTTTCAAAAGCTGTGCCTGCATAGTTGTTACGTGAGTCACAAATGTCAATGACCATAGCCTTACAAAACTTTCAATCAGAGAAGTATTATCATTAGCTTACCGACAAGGAACTGAATAATCACACTCGTTAAAGGCTGTCTGCATTTATTTATAAGGATCACAACACGAGAGGAGGCTGGTCGTACACCAAAAGATCTGGTGAGGAATATCTGACACTAAGTAAATTCCTGGAACCACTCCTAGGTGAAGAAAATGACTTGGAGTGATGCTAGCCTGATACTTAATATATCAAAACCCACTGAATTCTCTGGCCCTTAAGGCAAGCCTAGTAAACTGTATTCCTAAGGAGATGTTTCTAGATTTTCATTTAATACACTTCTTGCTCAGTTTCCTATTAGTGCAACCTTTATCTCAGAGTCTTTTCTGCTCCTGCTCCATGTCGAACTATTCTTGTGCACCGGTCAGGTAATGAACAGCCGTCTCCCCACGGGAACAATGCCTACAGCTGGTGAAGAGAAGACCAGCAAAGAATAAATCTAAGGTGGCTAACATGTCTCAGAGAAACAGGGACTTAAGCCAATTACAAGTTGAACTGTTTTATGTGCACTTTTGAAGTGCCTGCCCAATTCCATTTCATCTAAAAATTTCTATCAAACTCATCTGAGAAGTATTCATTTTGTGCACTTTAAGAACAAACACTTGACAATGCAAACCACAGGACAGCAATTGTTGTGTTGAGGATGTATGCCTGATCTTAATCAAAGCCGTACTATAAACATATCCAAAGTGGGTAACGAGGCTATCACAGTGCAAGACGTTTAAACTTCGTTACATCTTCTGAGTTTTATTCCAGAGACTTCACAATGGAAGCTTTTTTTAAAATGGTTATTTAGATTCTTTTTGAGTGAGAAAATATGCCAGCTCCAGATTCTCCTTTTTGTCATAGTCTGGGCACGTAGCACATTCAGGTACTCTGGTGCTGGGCAACAGCTTTGTACACTACCTGTCATCCTGTAATACACAATTCTGCTTAAACCATTAATATTTTGTGTGGGACCAAATGCATCCACTGACATAACAAATACAATACATTCAAACACAAAGGAAGTCTTACAGAGATTCATGGAGACAGATTAAGGTTAATAAAATTCTCAAAATTATTATTTTACTTTTTGGAACAAGCAGACAGAAATAGACAACGAAAAGTGGGGTATTATTAGAGTTTAGATTGTTATAGTCTGGATAATTAGAGTATGGTAGGACAAAGCAGACAAAGGTTAGAAGAGAAAGAATAACAGCATGATGTAAAGAGATTGCCCGGGAGAGTAATGTTGCTTAAAAAATCCTAATGTGTTCTTGGAACATAGGTCCATAACTTACTTACTAAGCGCCATAACTTGAGTTGCCATTTCATACTGTTTAGACAAAGCATCAGACTTTTGGCAGATGCATTTCAGATGTTTTGCTTCCATTCCTCTTGTCTTCATGCAGCTCCTGCATTTTATATTTCCTCAGGGTGAGACTCAGCAGAGCTCATAACTGAGGTGAGTAGAGGCAAAACGAACAACCAAACCACCACAATAATTAGCAAACCACAGTAAATCATCCAGTGCGGCATTTCTGAAAGAGGAAAGGATCTGTACCTAGGTGGGATTAGTGCAGCAGGAAGTTAGGTGTCCATCAACCCCTATCTGTGTATCGCTAGCCCAGTTAATCACCACTTAGGAACTATTAGGCTTGACAGCATGAGCTCTGTCAATCATAGTTGGTACAATGTAGTGCTGAAAGTGGAGCAGTCACTAAGGATGGCCCTATTTCTAACTAACTTGTTTTGGCAGAATGTTTGTGTGCATCAACAGACTGAAATGTCAGAGCTAGAAGATGATGTGGGTGAACGTGAAAAACCAGAGAAGATTGCAGAGAAAAAGGAAGAAACCAGAATAAAAAATGAGCAAGTAAATACAAGGAAGAGCAGAAGATTAAAGGTATGAATCAATGCTGTAAATAACATTCTTAAAACAAAGACACAGGAAGTTTTGCATTAAGAATATTATTTCAATCAGGTTGCTGTCATAAGCAGGATAAGCATCAATGAAAATTGATCATTTAGCTAATCACTTTTTATACCACCCAGTACCCTTCTATAGCCTGTATAACACAAAAGGATGGAAAGAGGCAATAGAAGTCCCAGGTGTGAAGAATTTTGTACCCCGTAAGACATGCACCCCAGTGAAGCTGCCCATTAACAATATCCACAGAGCTCATAAAACTTACACACATATTCGTATCTTTGTATGACTAACTAAATAACAATATCATAGATATTTTGCATGTTTACTAGGTGTCTCTGTTATATATAATTACTACCTATTTTCACTTATATTTCACAAACAATTTAGGTTTGAAAAGTTTAATCCTGCTTTTGTGGTTTTTTTTCTAATTCGGGTTTGTTTGTTTGTTTTTCCTGGAGTGGAGGGTTCATTCTGGGTACATCTATGCTTAATTCTTATGCATAGCATATACTTAGCACAACAAAGTAGAGAATGTGCAACAGGCATTAACAATGGAAAACTCTTCAGGGTGCAGATAAAATACTCTAGATATCTGCACAAGTGTTGCCCCTTAATTTGTCTAAAAGAGAATTGAAATAGGTCCCTTCTCTCCCTAAACCAAAAATATTGTCAACAACTTGGTTATTTTAGGAGAGTGAAACATACCAGAACAGCATGTTTACAGAAAGTAAATTCGCTCAGACCTTTTTATTTCTGTTGCTTATTCTGCATCTATGCTTTGTTTCTCTTACCTTTCTTTACCCTATTATGATAGTATAGCACACTCAGAAAAGCACATAGCAGGTTTTCCAGTGGGTCTGTTGGTACAAATTGGTTAGCCAGTCCCTGCAAAGAGATACCATGGACACAGCAGGTAATTCCTTTGTGGTAGAGACACAGTGGAAAGATCTTGCAAAAGTAAAGTTCTATGAGTATGTAATGGTAATGGTAAATGGCAACTGTGTGTTATAACATTATCTGGAATCTGGTGTAATGTTATGCATAACTGGTTTTATACTGGCAACCACCATAACTGCTTTTAACAGCTTCCTTTAGCTGGCAGCCACAGTTTCTGAAAACTGACACACACAACAGGACGTCTCCTGTAAGACAGGCGGAGTCCATTTCTTTTCAGGTTCCTGTCAAGCGGCAGCACAGTCATAGAGCCACTGAACCGCTGAAAAGTTTGGTTTGCAAGTGAACTTTAAAGGTCACCTAGTCCAACCACTTCCTGCAATGGGCAGGGACATCTTCAACCAGATCAGATAACTCAGAACTCTGTTTGACCTAACCTTGAATGTTTTCAGGGATGGGGTATCTACCACCTCTCTGGGCAACCTGTACCAGTATTTTACCAACCTCATCACAAAAATTCTTTTTGATATATGCTTTTGCAGTCTAAAACCACAACCTTGTCTCGTATTGCTACAGGCCCTGCTAAGAAGTTTGACCCAATCTTATAATCCCTTTTTTTCAGTACCAAAAACCTTCTCCAGGCAAAATACCAGCTCTCTCAGCTTTTCTTCATAGAAGATCTGCCCAGATTAATGTTTTGCCCTCCTCTGGACTTGCTCCAACAGGTCCACATCTTTCCCTGTACTGAGGACTCCAGACCCGGCAAAAGTACTCCAGGCGGGGCCTCATGAGAGCCGAGTATAAGGGGAGCTCTTAGTCAGGAGTTAGGGTAGTTAACATAAATCTTTACACAAGCTTGTAGCTATTTGGCTCTTTTAACGCTCTTTTCAGCCCCACGTCAGCAGCCAAGTTACTGCAATGCTGTACAGCGCAACATACCCACCAAGAGAAAATTTCCCTAACAGCTGTGGAGCGCTATGGTTCCCTGAGCACAGGCTGTCACACTCATACTCAGCCCGTGTTTACAGGAGCAGCAGCGCCTTACATTTACAGGCTGCTGAGCGCCGGCCTGCAGGAGGAGCGGCGCGCCCCGGCTGGGGCTTGCGGGCGGGCACCGCCGGGCTGGCACTCGCGGGCGGGCACTGCCGGGCGGGCATTCCCGGGCGGGCACTGCCGGGCGACCATTCCCGGGCGGGCACTCGCGGGCGGGCACTGCCAGGCGGGCACTGCCGGGCGACCATTCCCGGGCGGGCACTCGCGGGCGGTGTGGGGCCCGCGAGGCCCGCCCAGGGCGATTCCCGGCGCGGGGGCGCCACCTGGCGGCGCGGTGCGGTGCGGCGCGAGGCGGGCGGGGCGCGGGCCGGCTCCGGGCGCTGGCCGCGGGGCGCGCGGGCCGTGAGGGACGGAGGGAGGGAGGGACGGAGGGACCGAGGGAATGAGGGAAGGAGGGAGGGCGCTGCCCCGCGCGCTGCGCGGCTCGGCCCGGCCCGGTACCGCCGCCTCCGGCCGCTGGGACCCCCCGGGCCCTAAGCCTCGCCTTTTGTTTCGCCAGAGCATTACGTCATCCCTCTTCTCCTCGTGGAGGTAGGCTGGAAATAGTATTTAAAGATTCGCCCCGCTGATTAAAATTCCTTGTTTCCGTGCTCTTCTGTTCTGCTTTTATAGAAGCAGTGCTTTCGGACACTGAAATATGACAAATGGGAGAGAGATTTCTGCCTGAAAGACACAAACGGCTTCTTTTGCCATATTCAGTGAACAAAACACATACTGTTGGAACAACACACAAGAACAGAACAAACGGTGGTTTGAGAGGTCCTTTGTTCTTTTCAATCCTAAAGGAAAGCTTTTGATAGGGGGAAAAAAAAAGCCACCTGCTATCACAGGTGTCAATTCACCTTAAGAAAAGAACTGCGCCAGACCCGTCTTATTTTAGTCCTCGAACACAAAAGTGCTGCTGGCTGAATCAAATTTGTTTCAGTGGTAGAATGTCTTTAACAAGGTTTTCACTATCATCATCCCTGCAGTACAGCCAGGCAGGAGCCATGATGGGCACTATGGGAGAGAGGTGATGGGTAAAGCAAACGCAGGTCCATGGATCTTTTAAAATACTAATTTTTATGAGGTGCACATATTTCTTGGCATATACAAAAGCAGTAAATACTACAATTCCTTTAAAGACTCAGTACTGATACACAAGAATTAAAGAATAAAATAGATCTAGTTCCCTTTCCTTAAAAATAATGATGTTACACCTGGCATTTTGATGTATGCATTTCTCATGTCATGGCAGCGTTTTCTCAACTCATCATGCCTAATTTCTTCTGAAGTTTAACTCAGATTCTAACTTTAACCCTTTTGACTCTGAGAATGAAATAGTCGGGAGCAAAAGGCAATTTCATTTATGTTTAAAGCATTAGCAGTTCTGCAATTAGCTCAATACTGTACAAATTCGATGATAGGCTGGGCATTTAACGACAGTTACAGTTGTATGTACATATATCTATATATACACACTATACATACACTGTAGAATATTTGTTTGCCCATACAACTTTGACCTCTAGTCAGTAATTTATAATCTACAATATTAATCAGGGACTGAATGACTATAGCAGAAGTGCTAATTTTACAGTAATACAGTGAGCTTCTAAAAATAGACTGTATCCTTGCTCTCATCAGATAACTTGAAGACGTGGTTTCTACACACACATTTACTGATTCTTAATAGCATGATCTTATCACTGTATGTTATTTGAGTAACTGGAAATTCAATTTTATCCTGCAGCAACACCAAAATAATTATATAAATATATTAGCATATAAATGAAGATAATTGTATTTCATATAGATTGAAATTTCTGGAAACTTTTGATGGGAAAATCATAATGATTCATTTGAATTCAGTATAATGTTTCATGTGGATTCAGCTTGATTTGAATTTGAAAAATTGACATAGTGTTTCAGGCCTTAATCAGGGCAACTAATAATGTGGCATTTAGGCTCTTGGGCTGAATCGAATTAAGAAACCACTAGGATTTTTTTTCAAGAAAACTCTTCTTATGGCACATCCTGAAAGCTTTAATTTTAGCATCACTTTCCTTCTTTTTTCCCAGTTTGAGTTTAGCTTTCCATCTGGCTTGTTTTTCTCATGAGGTACCAGTAGCAAGCTGTAGCAGAGGAGATAGGTTAAAACAGTGTATCTACTTAAAAAAAGTTCAAATGAAGTTTGTAAACAGTTAAATGTCCTTTGTTAAAAAGGTGGTACTCTCCATCCACTATCCAATCTTGGTTTGTCCATCCTCTCTTTATCACCCTATTCCATAGCAGCAGCGTTTATGCACTCACGGCTAAGCTGTGGGGAGAAAACAAACTGTTTGCATTGAAAATAACCAGACATGATATTGAATAATCCATGTGGGAGAAATAAAGCTTACTCTACTCTACTGAATCTGATTTAGCTTCTATGGTGACATATGATCTATTGCAGTCAGCTTTTCAAATTATCTGCTGAGCTTCTGTGTGCATTTTCTAGGCCTGGTTTGCAGTTCGTTATTAGATCCTCTGTGTCCACACAATTTACACAAAAGCTCTCTCCTCAAGAACTGTCAGCCCAGTGGCTTTTTCTGTTACAACCTCAACATTTGTAGTGATTGTTCAAAAGAACACTCCAGTGGTGCAAGACCACATGGCTTTCCTGAGTGAAAGCTAAATTACTGGCTATTGGTTTGAAATTTCTCTTCGTGTAGATTAACAGATTAGTTAGTTCTGCAATGACTGCACTATAACAACATGTGCATGTATGTAATACAGTTTTTCAAATAATGTACAAGAAGTAAGTAAGGTGAAAATGTGAAATAGTAGTAAATAACTGAAATAATGGCTCTTTTTAAATTAACTAATTAAATCATTCCTTATATTTGTATTTCTGCTTTAAAAATTATGTTATTACTTCTCACAGTCACTGAGTCCTCAGTATTCCCACTGACTATTGCTGAAACATGGACATGGTGCATTCAATTTGCCCAGTACCCAACATAATATCACCTTATACTGTCAGTACAGTTTCACAAGGCATAGAAAAGCAGAAATTATTCAATCTCAGTTCAGCAAAAGCTTCTCAAACACAAAATACACCTTTCTTATTCCTTTTTTTCCTAGGCAACTGATGTTACTTAATTTAATTGTTATGTAAGAGGTGAGAAATATATTAGTACTTCCATGAGGTTATGGTTTGTGTTGAAAGTGGCTCTCAAAGTAATCTAGAAGCCTTTTTTTCTTTTATCAGTGTAAACTACAGTCTGCTTTGTAGGCTAATGGACAGAAGTATATAGAGGAGAAAAAACTTTTTTTTGATGGGCTTTTTCTGTCAGTTGTCTCTGCACATTCCTTAGACAAACAGAATCTAGCAAAACAAGCCTAGGCAAAACACACAGAACCACAGTAGATTGGTTTTCTTAGGGGTTTGGAGAGCAGTTTTTTGTTTTGTTTTGGTCATTTGTTTGTGTTAGGCTAGGGGGCTTTTTTGTTTTGTTTTTGTTTGGGGCTTTGTTGTTGTTGTTTTTTTTAATGCAACCCACAAGATACAATAGAGCATTGTAAAACCTGAAATAGATTCAGTACAGTAAGCAGCTGTGCAGCTTTCTCCCTTATGGATTAGCTAATAATATGTTTTGTTATTTTGGAAGCAAACAGGTTGTTTTCTCTTCATGTTGCTCAGATTGGCAGTGAACATACAAAGAGTACTATTATGGAGCTCAGTGGGAAGGTGGGAAAAAGAGAAAATGAATATAATTACAGAATTCCTAACATCCTCTTATTGTATGTAGCCCAGTAAGAGTTCATTTTTCTAAATTACTTTGTTGTTTTTCAGAATTGGACTTAATCTTTCCAAATTTTTAGTGAGTCTCAGGCCTTATGTAAATCTTCAAATTTCAAGAGTCATAGGACCACCTCTGAAAATATCTGAGTGCTTGAAGGAAAATTGTATTTTGCAAATACAAAATGCTCCACAAATTTTTGTGCACCCTGAGCCCTCTCAAATAATTGAGTTCTGTGTCTCCGTGAGCTACTGACAAATTTATATAATTTTCTTCAAGGTAATCTAGTTTTTCTGTCTCTCCAGATTATGCCTGTCTTTCTCAGTATGGAGGTTCCTCATACATCTCAACAACTGGGAAATTTCTATATAATTTTTCTTTCGATTTAGTAAGATTGGCAACATCATCTTAGTAAGATTGGAAAGAGCAAATTAGGTCTCTGACTTGAGATTATGACCGTCTCTGATAACTATGAAACAAATGCACAGGAGGGTCTGCATATACACCTATCTACTGTAACCATAGAATTCTGTTAAAAATAGCTTTTAGCACCAGGGAACAAATCTCTTCAGCATGACATCTCTTGCGAGTAGTTAGTAGAGAAATTGGAGAGTAGTCAAAATAGGAAAGGAGGGACCAAATTCCATCAGCATTCATTTTCTGCCAGTCTTTGAGAAAGTGGAGTGTCCTGCAATCATACAGTACCCAGTGCTACTTAACTCTTTGTCCTCAGAAAAACTCACACCAGCTATTGAATCTGTGAGCTGTAATGGTTGTAGCATCATCGCCATGATGCCGTTTATTGCATCTTTCCCATTAGAATTTTCATGTAAGTTCCATTTTCATTTATGTCACTGCTTTTTATCCTCCTGATATCCTGATAGCCATCATGGCAAGAGTTACATAATTTTTGCACTGTGTTTTATATTTGGTTTTGTATGCTGCTGTGAGCAGTATAATTTTTGCATTTTATTCATAAGACTCTTTTCATTATCAACTTTTCAGTCTGATGGGATTTTTTTTTCCTTTCTTTCTGCTACTTTTAGATTTTTGGAAATAAATGTGAATGGTAGTTCCCAAATTTTTGTACTAAGTGATCATATGGGTCTTTATAAATAGTATTCTTTCTTGAAGGTATAAAGTGCTGTATCCAACACAAACTACACTGACCTATGCTCTGTGTGCAGGATAAACATTGAGAAAACTGGTGACGCCAGCACAGCTTCCCTTTTGGCATATGAAAGTTCGTTTCAAGCACCCAAATCTCCTTCAAGATGTGTGTAGGTAAAAGGAACAGTGATGTATCTTAGGTGCTTCATACACCAGGCTGTGTAAGGAGTTGAAACCAGAACTACTTTGTCTTTACTTTTATAAGATGCCATGCTGTGATCATCCTTAATCTAGAAACTCTCTCCTTTAAGTTTTCCTGGTGCTTTGTAGCTCTGTATTCAGCCTAAGCAGAACACTCTTAAAATCCTGCTCTCAGAACTAAAGATAATTAAAATATTGAAGTTTTAGTGCTTATGATATCCTTTTTTGTATTTTTTCCTTTTGGTTCAAGTGTGTGGTTAAAAAAGCAAAACAAAATAAAACAAAAAACTCCAGCCAACAGTATTTTAAAATAAATAAAATGCAATTCCACCAATAAAATCCAAAACTGCTGTACTTAGAAAAATTAGAGAAAGAGAGAGAGAGAGAGAGAAATGTCTTTTACAATAAAAATTGTTTAATCTAAGATAATATCATTTACTGTTCCAGCAACTTAGCTGCAGCCTGGCTGATTTCTGAAAATTCAGGAGTAAAGAAGAGAAAGGGAAGAATAAACCATTGGCTCAGTAAAAAATTCTGCACTGTGGGTTTTGACAGAGTTTAAAAATAAAACCGAGACAAGGTAAATCTAGGAGGGTTTTTTTGCTGTTTAAATTGCACACTGACCCTTTAAACACTGTTCGAAGCACTATAGCCTTAGGCACAGCCACAAGGCATAACCATCCCCTCTAGTGTGACTTCATCATGGTTTCTTACCTCCCTGCCCAACCAGTCCTGAAATACCGAGCAACTTTTCTTGCCCCACTTTTGGTATGCTTTCATATATCCCAACATAATGAAAAATAGCTGTTGCTGCTAGTGCTCTCTACATAATGAAATGCATTAGAGAAGTGAAGGTGAAAAAAGCTTTGTTGATTTCCCACCTAGAATTCAGACAAAATTTTTAAGATAAGGTCAATTTCCTTATATGCCGCACTCTCCCGTCTCCCCCACCCCATACAAATGCCCCTACAATTAAAACTGCACAGCTTTCTAGATGAAAACAATTCCTTGAGCTATTTATAACCCCGTGTTGAAGACTCATAAAAACATTTTTAATCATAAAATGTATTTGAGTGAATCTAAAATCTCAACATTTTAATAGTCAAGCAGAATATTTAGCCAGTAAATGCAGTATTTTAAAGCTGACACAAGCCTATTCATGATTAAAAGAAATAAAAGAAAACTTATGCAAGCCATAAATCCATTTTAAGATGGTATAATTATTTTCTCCCTATTATTTCATTCTTTACATGGGTCTCCACCTTCATGAATTATTTATGAAAAGATACAGGGTTTAATTTTTATACAGTATCTTGTGTTTTCAAATAAAACATAGAATTAAGATAACAACTTTGGGCTGACCTTCTTAGTTCTGTGCCATATCTGTAGTACACATTTATGTATTTTTAAGGCAAAAATTGATATCAGTCCCATTTCCAAACATATTAATACACATGGAGCAAAATAATAATCTGTTCCCAGGATTCACATTAACCTACTCCAATTAAAAAAATAACTCTATGGTCTTGACTGCCTGAAATATAGTGAGCAAGGCCTACTTAGGAATATCATAGTCACAAGCTCAGAGGTTTTGTAGAGTCATGATAGCAGTCAGAAAAACTGTCGAAACAATGTTCTGTTCTTATAACTGACATTGCTCCTATGGTGATGTCAACCTAAAAAGAAACAAACACACACAAAAATCCCAGAAATACTGTTATCAGAGAAATTATTGGGGAAAATAACAATGGTCATGGCATGGAATAGAACATCTACTTAACATTAATTAAAGCTCTGTGGTCATTACTATTTTCTAAATCATCTGTAACCATTCAGCTATCTTTATTACTTCCTGTCTTCTAATTTTGCATCTTCTTTCTTGACTCCTTAAAGCCATTATCATTCAGTTGGGATCAAGCCTGGATTCTCCTTGGTGACCGTGCTCATTCAGATAGGAAACCTTGTGGTTATTTTCAATGTAGTAACCGTCTGAGCTTGTCTCAAGTGGTTGTCAAAGAAATCCCTTCACAGCCTCATTATTTGTTGGACACAGAAAGCTGAATGCCACATTTCTACTCTGCAAGGTTTGTCTGACATCAGAACTTAAGTCTGCAGACTTCAGCAACTATGGCTTACATTACTGCTTATGGGTCTTCTAAGTCTTGGAAGAGTTAATGCTGACATAAGTTAGTATTTAATTAAAATACTAGCAGTTTCCCATTGAATGCCTTTCCTTTTCATTTGTCTTTTAGATGTTCTTCCTGCCATGCTACTTTTGAAGATGATTCATTACCAAAATTGCTACCTAACCCCAAAGAGAGAAATGGATTTCTTTTTCCATTATTTATAATTTTGCCACTACATGTCAAACAGTTTTCTTTTACATACAAGGCATTCATTACTTCAGTAATCACACCCAAAACAGGTGGGTTTTAGTATCTGACAGGTTTTCCAGGGATACGTTCACTGAAATTCTAGTGCTTCTCAGCCCTGATCAAAATCCACCTATAAAATGCTATAATCCAGGTGCTGGCCTGTTGCAGTTAAAATATTATAGAAGATCATATGGTCTCGTTAATATATGTCAAGTTATTCTTGTGACTTTTGACTTGTTTAGTTTGTGTGGGGTATTTCCATTCACTGAGAGAAAAATTTAAAAAATAAGAGAGAAACTTTGATACAATATGTACAGATTTTATATACACTTTGAAATATGTATGTCCACCCAAAATATTTATAGTAGCGTAATTCAATAAAAATCAGTAGCTTAAGTCTGTAAAAACTGGTGCATATTCTACCCCAATTTCTATGTCCACATGTATTTTGTTAAGACTAGCACCATTGTTGCTCTGGCTCGTTAAGACACAGACTATGTGTTCACATGATGTGACAAGTTCAAGAACAGTCTGTAGTACAAGACCCTCTGCAGGGCACCTGCTCTTCAGCCATGGGACTGGCTTGCAGACAAAGCAAGTACACAGAGCCGATATGTCTGTTCAGCACACAGCATTCCACGGTTTCCAGAAGTAAACACTGTCCATAATTGCAGCCATGGCCAATGAACTTGCCCTTTTGAGAGTTGTCACCAAAACATAATATAGAAAAACCCTGTGTCTCCTAGCTCATGATTTAGCAGTCTTATATGGCACCACCATTCTTTCAGTTTTCCTTCTTCCCACCCACCTCACATTCTCAGATTAGTGGAGTAAGAAAGGGAAATACCAAAGAAGTGAAATGCACTAAGCCATGTGTGTGTGTGTCTCTGTGTGTGTGTGTGCACCTGCACTATGTGAATAAGCAAGACAAGCAGAGAAAAAAGAACATATATGCCTCTCAGATGTTCTCAATACACTACAGTGTTTCCTCCCACTTGCTCCCCTATACTTTTGTTCCATCCATTTTTAACTTTCTTGTCCTACTGAGTTTTCTGTTTTCAAACCACAGCATTGTCATTGTAATGCTGTCATGGTTTTAACCCCAACCAGCAACTAAATACCATAGAACCTCTCAACCCGCCAGGAGGATCAGTGAGAGAATTGGAAAAATAAACATAGAAAACTCATGGCTTGAGATAAAAGCAGTTTAATAGGTAAGGCAGAAGCCACACATTCAAGCGAAGTAAAACAGGGTATTAATTCACAATTTCTTATGGGCTGTCAGGTGTTCAGCTGTCCCCAAGAAGGCAGGGCTTCATAATGCATGACAGTGACTTGGTAAGACTGACACCATAACTTGAAATATCCCCCTTCTTCCTTTGTTTCCCATTGAGCATGATGCAATGTGGTATGGAATATTCTTTGGTCAGTCAGGGTCATGTGTCCCAGCTGTGTCCCCTCCCAACTCCTTGTGCATCCCCAGCTTACTTGCTGTTGGGGCGGTGCGAGAAGAAGAAAAGCCCTTGACTGTGTGTAAGCACTGCTCAGCAGTAGCAAAAACATCCCTGTGTTATCAACACTGCTTCCAGCACAAATCCAAAACACAGCCCCATACCAGCCACTGTGAAGAAAATGAATTCTCTCCCAGCCAAAACTAACACAAATGCATAAATTGCTCCTCCAGTAACTTGTTTCTTTCTCCCAATACCATCTTCAAAAGAAAATGGAGGATTAGCCCACATTTTTCTACTTCGGAAGTTATCTTGGCATCTTAACAGATTATTAGGTTTTTAATTTAAGTTCTAACTGCTACCTGAAACAGAACCTGGGTATTGCTAATTACATCAGAACATTACACTGTAGTCCTGTTGGTACCCTTGAATTTATACCACCATAGCACTCACAGCCTAAAATGATACTGATGACACTTCAAAGATGTTTAGCCCTCCCTTTATATATTTCATGTACCTTTCACTGCAGTGTTTGGTATTCCCATGCCTTCCCTCATCGGAAGAGAAGTAATTTTTTTATTTCGTATTTAGTGTGCTTACTGTATAATTATGTGATTCACTTTAAACACTAGAAAATCAAACTGTAAAATCTATACACAATACTAGACCTTATTCTTAGCATAGCAAAGAGCCATCACACGTGGGCAAGTACTAAAGCATATAATCTCATGCTAAATTACTCTGATGTATTACCCCCATCCTTCCCTGCCTTGAAATGTATACCACAAGGAATGACCTATCCTTTTACAGTTTCTGTGAAGAGCTCAGCAGTTCCTGAAGGTCAGTTATGATTAAGAGAGGGAGAGGGAGGAAAAAACTGCCATTTAGAAGAGTCCTATGAATTAAAAGACTTCTAAAAGAAACTGGATGTCTTTGTTTTAGTTTAATTTAGGTTTTTGGATTATTGATTAAACTGGAGTGGGGAGCAAAATACTCTATATGCTGTGGTTTAGCTCAAGGATTCAGAAATTGTAAGGTAAAGTCTATAAACCATTATGATTTAAAAAAAAAAAGAATGCATTGAGGGGAGAGTAAATCCCACTAGCTTTCGAAAATGTGAGTGATATTTTCGCTGTATAAATAACAGCTTATCACTATTTTTTTTCATTTTAAATGAAAGCAAGACTTTTAAACAATCTCATTGCTCAAATAACAGTTGTTTGTTTGTTTTTCCTGAAAATGCCAAGTATTCAAAGAGTTAGCCTCACCTAAACCACTTCTTTTCTAGCTATGCCCCAGTGACCAATGTCAGCTGTCTTCTGACTTTAGTTTACAAGCAGTTCAACCGTGGCTAATTTTTGATGGTACAGGTGCAGCATTAAACTATCAGGAACATGTTACGTAGCAGTCAGTTACAATAAAAATAACCCCAAACCCTGTAGCACAGTTTTCTGTGAAGGAGTAAGTTTTGAATACATATGTTTCTGGTACTAATAACAGTAATAACAACAACAATTACTAGCAAATAAAAATAAATACTTGAGAAGAACTTCTAGTGGTGAAATAATAAGGTACCTTGAATTTGTGAAAACTGCAAGCTACACTTCTTTTCTTAAAAAAATTCTGGGTTTAATATATTTTCATCAGCTCATGCTCTGGCTCATGAGTGTTACCAGTTTCATCCCATCAATAATAGTTGTGTACTAATGTCCAGCTAAAAAGATAAGTATTTGCCACATTGTATGACTCCATAGATCTGAAAGCCCAGTAGTACATGTGAAGCAATGTTAACAGTACTTATAGGTATAATAATGCACTGTACCTCCACTCTTTTTTGAGGTGCACGAGAAAGCCAGCATACTTAGGATGGTTTGTCCTTCTTCAGCATGCTTCTGAGAGATAAAAAAGACTTAACCTAACATTTTGTATCCAGTTGAGAGTTCATGCCACATGTTCTTCTTTTAATGAAGCCAGATGTACTGCAGACACCCTGAACGTCTCTTAACCCTTGTGAAAAAGCCAGCTGGGTATAGTTTGTATCTGGCCAACGTTAAATCTACATCACTATTTTTCTGTGTTTCTGTGTCTATTAACTGTCATAATATTGTTCATGGCCAGCTGGGAATTTTCTGATTTTAGAAAGAATTACATTTGGCTCTAAAAACAAAGACATATTTCTTTCCACATTCTTCCCAAAAGAACTGTGACATTTGTTGTATGTTCATCATGCTAGACAAAAAATTAAAAAACTTAGAAATAAATCCAAAATACATTTATAATTTACCTTAATTCCTAATTTTGCTTATAAGGAGAATTTAAGTTTTTAGGTAGTTTTGTATATATTTCAACACTCTATCTTTTTTTGCACTTAGGTTTGTTGTGTTTTTTTCTTTGGTATACCTTGAGCTGTATTAAGTCAAATTTGAACTAAGAATTCTATTTCCTTCATAATTCAGGAAGTAATTTTTAAACTCTTAAGTTGCAAAAGACTTCTATGCTCAGACTGTCATGACTAGGGTTGTGTGAATTCTACTTTTAACAATATACTTTCCAAGCTGATTATTTTTGTAAGAAGTTCTGAGTTTCAGGATAGAAACAATCCACAGTATTATGAACTTGAGGAAAAACTGCATCCATTCTTGCTGCATCTGCCTGAGCAAACATTTAATGTAAATTTATGTATTATCTTTCCTAGTCTTCTTTTTGAGAAAAGTAGTAACATTGGATAATCTTGATCCCCTTTATCAGGCTAGAAGAAGATTGAGGCATTACAATCTAACATCTGAAGCATTTTCATCAATTCTAGAAACACTGTTTGATTCTTTCCCAGCTAATTATATGTTCTTCTAGGAAAATAGCAGGGAAAAAAAGTCATTTGGTACAGCAGAAGAATCCATCAGTCATCTTACTTATTGATTTTTTTATTCCTTTCTTCAGTCAATCTTCTTTCTCCTTCAAATCTCTAATAACTTCTGAAGGCACTACATACACTCTTCTAAATAATTGAAGGCCTTACAACAGTTTCTTTTTCTGGATGGATGTGGGGCTGTATAGTGTACAAGGCTGAGGAAACAGATTCCTTCTTGCACACTGTGAGAGTAGAAGAGTTGCCTAGAAAATTTTGACTAGTTTGGAGGTGTATTAGCCTTTTAAATTTTTTCTCAGGACATTTGTTTCTAAGTATTGGAGGAAAATAAGAAAGAGGCAGTTGTTAAGGCATGGAGAAAAATGCTTCTTGAAGGCCATAGTTTTGTTAACTAATATTTTTGTAGAGAAGAATGACACTGCTAGTAGTTCTTGGCCTTCTAAATCTCAATAAGCATTTGCCAAACCAGGATGTACAGAATCCTAGGAAAAGAGGATCAAATTTTTCACAGACACATATTGCTCCTTTGATGAATGGCAGAGATCTAGTGGATCCATATTCTTTGTGGATATCATATCGCAGTTTGCACAGGGATGTTTTAAGATTTCTTTCTTGATCTACTTTGAACTTTGTTACAAGCTACCTTATATAACCCAGTCTTTTCATCAAATAAAAAAATGCGTGTTTGACCTCTTGCTAGTGTTGCAACATCCATCAGTTTAACTTTTTTGGAAATAGGGGCTAGAAACTGCTTGTGTATCACAAGAACACTACTACTGAGAAATGGCTTTCTGTGTGCAGAGTTCCAGAGTCAAGTATATTAATTTACTGTACCAAATTATTTGTCCTGCAGATGATCTTTGGTTCTCTGCCCTCTCTGCACCCAACACCTCAGCCCAATGCTACCATAACATGTTTACACAGTAAATATGACACGTTGGTTGAAACATTTTCCGTGTTTAGAAAACCTTTAAAATGTGTTTCTTCTCATTTCTACCAGCTGTACCAAATCGGACTGAGAATCTCTGATGAATATAAAGAAAAAAGGAATCACAACTCAGAACAAATTGGCAAGGAGACCACACACAAAAAAAAGAAGCAATATATATATATATTTTGTAAAGAGGGTCTATTTTATGATGCAAACTGCTTATTTATAGTGAAAAAGCTGCTGCTGTGCTACCCACACGGTTTCACAGTCAGGTATAGTAATTTGCTGTGCTAAATTATTAGTTCTACAGATGCTGGGTTCCCCATCACTATCTTCACCACAGGAATGATACTGCAATGTGGCCCATTAGCTTTCTGTGAGTTGTTATTTCAATAGCTTTACACATATACTGTGGGAAGAAATAAGATAGAATTGTGCTGTGGGCTGTGAGATGTGCCTGCAAAGGCACATGGCAGCACAAAGGAGCACATGGCGGCACAGAGAGGCTCGTCTCCACCAGACCTTGGGGGGAGGAGGTGTCACACGGCAGACCCCTCTGGAGAGGAGGCTGCCGGGAGCTGACAGATGGGTGAACAGCGAGTGATCATCCCATAAAATGACATTTAGAAAGTGTGTTGCCGATGTGGCAACACAGGATAGGTCACATAGTGAGAATTACCATATAAGGAAATACAGTGCCTTGGAAAAGTGTATAAAACCAACTCACTCCTTTGAATAAACGATTCAGATTCCCTGCCGGTCTGGGTCTGTGCCTCAATCACCGACAATATACCTCTGATTAATGAAGGAGTCTATATATAAAAAAAGTCCTTTTACTGAAATGTCTTGTCAGAGATTTGTGGAATAGTTTGTCTTAAATGTTGGTTACCTTACAACATGGTGCTGAGAATGATTAAAATGACTGCATTAAACAGCACACTTCCAGTGCATTTCCTTCTTCCTGGGTTCCAGTCTCCAGCTAGGAAGACAGAGAACACTTGGGCTTGACTGCTTATCATGGAGTCTTCTAGTCTTCTCCTTCAAGCCCCAGAACATCATACCTGTTTTTAGGGACACATCAATAAAGGGGAGACTCTTCCTTCCATTCCGAGGAGAGACAAGATCCAGTTTCCTTTGTTTTGTGAATAGACCAGGGTCAGCTCAGGGTTGGAAGTTAACTTGCCTTCTGCTCTCAAGGACTTAAGGCAGGGCTGTAGCTCTGCCTGGGTCAGTGCATAATACCATATATCAATCTCCCATTCAGGTTTGTGAGTAGTACTCTGCCTGGTGAGCTCTTCACACAACATGGCAACCTGCTCAAAAAGCTTATCTACATGGATGCATTGCACCTATGGCACCCACCTGTGCCTTCAGGCCCCAGGGGGACTTCCAGATTCTGGAGTTTTCTACAGCTGAGGGTCTGGGAAGCTCTTTTAGACCTGTTTGCTCTCTCTGTTCACCACACCCCTTCTCTCTTGCAATCTACCACAATTGCTCCTGGCAACACCTGTATCCCATCAGCCTCAGTTATGAGAGCTGCCTCTTCCTGGTGGGTCTTTGAGCTCTTGTATGGATTTTCCTGACTTTGGGAACCTCCAGTCCAGCTCTGTAGTGCTCAGCTCCCAGAACTTACTGTAGCTGTTGCTGCTGTTGCTGCATGCCTCACTGACTGATGATTCAAAGACTTTTAGGATGCTTACATCATTAAGGGGCAGATCATTAAAAAAAGTGCTTTATGATGCTTATCAAGATCAGTTGCATCATCCTATGACCTTGCATCACTGGTTTGGCTCAAAGTAAGAAATCCCTAGTAACTTACCTGTAGCATTTCCCAAAACACTTTTGTTTTCCCTTCTGTTCTCCCATACAACACCGTAACACCTGGTAGATTCTAGTAGAAGAATGAATGAGATGAGATGAGATGAGATGAGATGAGATGAGATGAGATGAGATGAGATGAGATGAGATGAGATGAGAGCTTGACACTACACATTTGCAAACTATAGTATGTGCGAGTCAGCTCATACAATTTTTCAAGTTCACCTTCCTCTTCAGGATTTGAGGTCAGTAACAATGACAGGAAGAGAAACAGGAGTGAGGTAAAAGGGGATCAACTTCTGTGCCTTGTTGGCCTGATAAATTTATTTCAGAAGGAATTTTTCTGTAAAGATAAACAATTCAAGGTCAAGTCAGTCATGGAATTTTGTATCTCCAGAAAAGTAATTCTAGCGAGGAAAGCTTCATGCATGCAGAAGGAAATCACTTCTGGCTGAATGACTTAAAAGCTTTAAAAGGCTAGAATCTAAAATTCAAGCAAATAGATTTTATGGCATCTTTTGTATGTTTAATAAAGGAAATGGTAGATCTTTGGGAAAAACACTAGCAGGAAAAGGCTACACAAATTTCATATCTCTCTAAATCATTCATAGACTAGGACTCTGAAGTCCTTTAATTTATACTGATGACCTACTCTGCTACCTAGGCATTAAAAGTGGGTCTCAGTCACTAGGACAGAGCTTGTTCTGGGGTAAAAGGTATAAATCCAACTGAATTCATGGAGCCTTCAACAGTAGTGTAAATCAGGAATACCTGCCCCTGAATAAGAGGCCAAATGGTACACAGATATTCGTAACCAAGAACATAATTTGACCCACTAAGATTGCAACATTTTCAAAATAGTAAAGAACATAAAATCATGGTCTCAACTCTGCCAACTCCCCAGCAGTCAATTAAAAGTAAGTTTTTTTGGAGGGCTGGGGCGTGGCAGGGGTGTTGCGTTTGTGTGTCTGTTTGTCTGTGTAAAGCTTTCCCTCAGAAGGCCTGTCCCTCACATGGTCCTCTTAATAAAGTGAGGTTAGCACAGTCATGTTTTCTGGTGTTCCTTTTTCACCTCATTGCATGTGGCTTTTAAACTGTGGATGACATAAAGAAAATGGCTAAGGGGTTACTTCATCCTGCCTGGATCAGTACTGCTCATCTGGGTGATGTATAAATGTATTATAATCAAATGTCTTGAAACTTGATTTTGTTAGCTTTATTATAAAATCATAGAATGGTTTGGGTTGCGCTTGACCTTGCAGATCATCAGGTTCCAATCCCCCTGTGACGGACAGGGAATACTCCCATGTAATACTCAGAGTATAACTCAGAGTAATTTGCAAAAAAACCCCACAACTTCATATAAAAGCAACAGACCTAGTACTGGACAGAAGGATGTCTTTTTCAGAGAGGCAGTCACAAAGCTCCTGAATAAATATCAAAGTGTTGTTACATTGCTACAGGAATATGTAGTTCTACACTACCTTCACCAGGGGTTTGGGATTTACGCTTGGTTTGACTGTTGCTTGTCTTAACAAATCCATAAGTTCTCATTAATTCACTACAGGATAGGGTACTTCCAGATTTATGGGATCCTGTTCTTAGAGTTCTTAAAAGCAAGATGCTTTTGTGGGCTTTGGTTCTGATTGGGGGTATTTTCAGGACCCACAGGTCCATGTGATTAACCATCACCAGGCACAATAAATTGCATATAGCATAAGCATTCAAATGGTCATTTATCTTAAGTAACCTTTGCAGAGAAGGTTTTGCTCAGAAAAAACTTTTAAGATCTAGTGAAGCTGTTGTTTTATGAATGTTGCTTTCCATAAAACAGAAATTCTTAAACAGAAAACAGATGCTAGTTCTCTTTGATGACAATTTAATTTTCAGACTGTTTTGTTATGGACATGTGACTTATGCACTCAGGAAAATTCTGGTTTTCTCCTAGTGAGGTTTGAATCCTATTTACCAACTTAAATCTGAAACAAACCTCTAATTATTTCTATTAGAAATAATTTACATTAATGCCAATATGGGAAGAGTTAGGATACCTCTTTGAGATGGATACCTCTTTGAGAATGGTATTGTATTTATCAGGAGACAGGAGAGTTCACATTGTGTGTTCTTTGCAGCAGCAGCAAACTGCCCAGTCAACAGCCATTTCCTGATATACTATCCACACCAAGTGCTGTCCCAGCCTAGTTCCAGAGGATGAAAAGACATCTAGTTTATCCTGTCTGGGTGGATTAGAAGGTGCAAACTCATTGAAAAGCAGATTTACTTATTTCTAACATTCATGGAAAAATTTTGAATTTAAAGAACTTTTTGTCTCTCATGTGCATTAAGCACTTGGCTTCTGTCGTCCTTAGATGCCTGGTTTATTCCTGATTTGATGTAGTTATTCTCACCTGGTTGAAGTGGGGAGGTAATTGGGGTATGACATCCCAATTCTAGAGATCCAAAATACTGACTGATATGCTTTCATAATTGCGCAGATAGGCTCAGGAGTAACAAAAAAGATGACAGATTCTCTTGATGACAATGTGAACCTCAAGCATTACCGTCTCCCCATTT
Organism: Lycocorax pyrrhopterus obiensis; assembly: GCA_014706295.1. Taxonomy (NCBI): domain Eukaryota; kingdom Metazoa; phylum Chordata; class Aves; order Passeriformes; family Paradisaeidae; genus Lycocorax; species Lycocorax pyrrhopterus. The sequence goes on from JACSVZ010000014.1 coordinate 29,502,722, forward strand.
CTATCCTCCCACCTATCTCCAAGATGAAAACAGAAGAATCCATCTTAGTAAGGCAGGAGAACATCTGTTTTTTAAAACAGGGCTACAGATAGAAATCTTTGTAGGTAACTCTGTATTTCAATAGTGTGCTGGGGGCACACCGTATTTTCAATGTTAAGTGTGTACATTAACTGCTAAGCTCATTCTTTATAAACAGCTATTAATAAAACAGATATTTACATTCCAAAGTATGAAATATGGATCCAAATCAACTTCACATCTTAAAAGTCACTTGTATAATTCATGAGTCAGTGACAAACCTAATGTATTAGTCACATAATTGACACATTAGAGACAGAACTTTGAATTTGGATGCATGTTTTATTTAAAGCTTGGTATGCTATATAAATAAATCATGAAAATATACTTCTGACTCAGACAGTAAATAATAATGTAAAGAATAGCATCTTCTGGTAAAAAATTGTGGGAGGAAGGGTAATTGAATGACTTTGTATTATTTGGCTGGCACAGACAAGTGAGAACCCTCAGTAGCACTTTCAAGTCCTTGTTGCTTTCTGCCAGTTTAGAGGAATGATATATCAATCTAGGTTTGACCGCTATAAAAGGTTGTTTATACTTAAGGTAAGCAGCAAATACATCTCTATCAGGAATAAGACGGGAATTTTTAATCTCTAATTGCCTGAGTTCTCACAGGAGAACTTCAAATCTCTTCCGTCACAACTTTTCTGTGTTCCTTTTTCACTTGCCTTCTGGATATCAAAGTGGACAACTCTCTTAAGTGGCACAAAACTAAGCACCTCAGTGAAAGCCTGATTGGGAACAAATTTAAGTGTATTACTTTGAATGGGAACAGCTTTGTTAAGAGCTTCCATATTGGAGGAAAGGAAAGCAAAAAAGAAAGATGTGAATGACATACAAGAGTAAATCTATTGATTTTGTCGTTTAGGAGATATTATTACTGCTTACACTTTGCTGTATCTAAGACTCTAAAATGCTCAAAGTTAAGGAAGTAATGAAGTCATGTACATACCAAGTCACAAAGCTGCAATTCTAAAAGTAAAAAAAGAAGGCTGGTGATAGAAGGTGCTTTTTTTTTCTCAATATCACTGAATCCTTCACAGCTTGAACATAATTTGTTAGCCTGAACATTAATGGTACTATTTTTCTTCTATATGTACCTCCAGACTGACTCATTGCCAGTTAAAAACAGTGACATGCCTTTGGTGAAAAGAAATGTCTAAGCTCACTGGCAATCAGCAACAGCTTCAAAGTGCTAAAAATATACATGTATTTGTTAGATGAATAAAAACCCTATTCAGACTCTTGGTAACCAAGTGGCTTTTTGTACAATGAAAATTCCCCAGAAGTAGATTCATGAGCTCAGAAAGAATTTCCACAAGTGCTTATTTTGTATTCTACTAGGTGGTATCTAGGTTTATTAGTTAAAATTTCACTTTAAAAATATGTGTGATGTATAGGACGTGCTAATTCATGATTGGTAGTAGAGCTTTAAATTTGTTTCAAAAAAGAAACACCATACAGTTCCCTTAAATTATAAAACATATTTCTAGTCCTGCATTAATTCAATCTATGATTCTTAATCTCCTTGTTTCCATGTATGTTATCTCCACAAATAATTCAGTTTTAATCTGCACATTTTCTTCTTTTCCTTCCCTAATCATGGTATAGTTTGTCCTCATCAAAATGTAAGAATGCTGGCTCTTAATTCCTCTTTACAGCCCATAATACTTGTTCATTAGCAGTCCAGAGGTCAATTAGTATCTTTATCTTTTAATCTTTTTACTACTTTTTTTCATTTACAATACATGCTGGCAATGAACTTTCTTTTTTCTCCTCAAAAGCCTGTGAAGATCATGTATATGAGAATTTTATATGCAGTCAGATTGAAGATGAAGGGAGAAAAAGGGAACAGAAGATCAGGGTGATGTGAAGGCAATAGGCATTAGCTGCTTGACGCTTGTTAGTCATGTGTGACCCTTTGCCCTCCCTTCACCAGGGTTCTTAACCTTTTGCTGAGAGATGAAGTCAAAACATGACGTCTTTACATTCAGAAAGAGAACAAATTCTTGTTCCATACAGTAATAAAGATTGGAATTGCTCAGTTGTTATGACGAGTAAGAAAGGGCAAATAATCTGAAGGAAAAGGAGGAACTTGATTTTCAGGACTTCTGCCTTTTCCCTGGAGACACTTGCACAGCTCTGACAACAATAGACAGAGAAATTTGTAAAGCCAGCAGGTCTGAATTTATGCCTGTATTTATAAGGAATCTACCACTAATATCCCATGACAAGGACCTCAGATGCTTTCCCTTTAAGATATTTAGTGCCTGCGAATAGGAGATAAAGTCTCTGAACAAAAAAATTTCTGAGTTCACAGTTCTGTTTCCATGGAGCCCAAATGTTGGAAGAATGAGACATGGATATGAAACACCACAAATAATGAGAATAGGTGTTTGTTGCTATTACATAGCAGTTACAACACATTAAGTGCTAATTTGCACAAAAGTACCTGATTCTAACTTAAATGCTCAAAAGTTTAAAAATTGAAGATTTTTTTGATGCTTTTTTGATTCGTTCATTTGATACAACCATAAGAGAATCTCATGTCCCTGAAAGGAGAAGAAGGGGAAAAGCCTTTAAGTCTGCTACCTATAGAAAAAAAGCCCTCCAAGATTGGAAATTAATTCAAAAGTTTCTGCATTGTAAGAAAAGCATTTTGCTAACAATGCACTGGCAAGAACACCTCATGACTAGGTGAGAAAAAAGACGAAAAGGAGGGATATAGCTGTTATATAGCTATAAAATTCAGCTAAAGGAGCAATGTGTATTTATCCAGTTTTTAGAAATGTGTCTTGTGGCACTTCAATTGTCTATAAAATAATGTTTAAAGAAGCAAATTCTTAAGGAGAACTTTAGGAATCAAAGTTATATGATTAGCCTGGATCAAGGAATATAGATAAAACCAGGAAGAAGATCCTTAGAGTTGTCACTAGTGAGCAGAGACCGAGGAAGAAAGCGACATGGACGGTTTAGGGTGATAAGAAACCAACCCTTTATTAATTTACAAATTCGCTTATATACCTTAGCATGCTGGACTGACGTAAGGTTATTGGTTCTCTGACCAACCACCCCCCAGAGGGATTGACTGAACCCCATAACACTTCAGATATTTTCTCTTTGGTATCATAACAATACCATAGTTTAAAAATCTCCCAACTGTTTTCCCGTAGCATCCATGAGAAAGCAAGCCTTTCGCACAGACACTGTCAGAAAACTGAGAAATCTCTCTGCAGCCAGGCTTTCAGCATTCACATAGAGTTGAAATTGAGTAAGAAAGATGTCCTATATCATCTCAAGAAACAAGCCTGTTTCAGTTAACAAGATAGTTTAGGCCCTCAAATCTTCTGGAGAGCTCATAGAGCCACATCCATGTCTTCGTATGTCTTGACAGAAGCTTCATGAGCTATGATAATGAATAGCTGATTATCCATATATTGCATAAGATACATTTGGCAAATCGTGAATCATCTGTTTGAAAGAATGTGTTCTTTATCAGTAGTCTGGAACGTCTCTAAACTGCACTTAGACTTGTGATGCCCCAAATAAATTAGACCTACAAGGCTGGGGAAGCAGGTAAAAAAATAAATGTCAATGGGCCTGAACTGAAATTTAAAAAAAAAGTAATTTAAACATGTATCAGGCATAACCAGCAGGTTTTGGTAGTGAACCAGGACCTACAGTGATGATCTATGCAAAAGGAGATCTGGGACTTGTCTGAGCTGGTCATAGCCAATTACAGATAGCTCTGCTATGGACAAAACCAACCCACTGAACACACAACTGTGCCCATCAGAGGAGCAAATGGTGCCCCTGCAAAAAGTATATTTAAGGAAGAACATTAATATCCAGAAAAGAAAAGATGCAACAGACCAACAACAAGGCAGGTGTGACACCTGAGTGGAGGAAAGGGCAAAAATAAGAGATGACAGGGTATAAGGGACAACATATCAGGAGAGGGAAGCAGAAGAAAAGAGAAGTTAAGGAGAAAAAAGTAAGACAGCAGTCTTCTGAGCAAGGCTGGAGGAGCAGCCCTAGCAGTCAGGAGCAAACAGAGGCTCAAACAAGGACTAGAGCAGAGACTCTTGAGAAGGACTATACCAAAGACAGACTTGAGTAGATTATAGCATAAAGGCATCTGAGCAGGGACTGGAGCTGAAACACCCAAACAGGGCAAAGTATAGGCAGTTAAACAGGGCTAATTCTAGGAGACTGCTGAGGAAAGGGAGATTCAAAACTGGTGGGGTTTCTTTTGGTCCATGATAACACAGGAAAGACCTTTTTTATAGATGACAAACAGCACATGTACAGAACCCCACTGGCCCCAGCCCTACTAACCTAATCTAGTTGGCCCCGCCCTTCTCAGTGACTAGACTAGAGAATTCCAGTGGTACCTTCCAGCCCCAAGTCCTCTGTATCTGAGACATTAACGGTTTGTTACCAACTTAACCGTGGAAAGTTCCTCTTTTCAAAACACTTCATTAACACCTTTTTAAAATACTTCTGAGAGTTTCTAATAAAATTTGGTATCTGTGGCAAATGGAAAATACATGAACATAGGAATGAGTAGGGCAGTTTCTGCTCTATATACCTTCCTATTTGTACCTCTTATCTTGCAGAACTAACATTGTTAAGAGATCTGAAGGACTACTGTAGAAAAGTGAGAGACAAAGGCCATTCAGTACACTGGGAAAGGAATGGGTAGAGAAATGTCATGGCATTATCACCTAGAGAGGACAAAAATGCTATATATTATTTGCTTCACCTTCTTGATCAAGATGAAGTTTCTGTGGTAGAAGGAAAAGGGAGAAACTGAACTTAGTTGTGTCTAGTCAACATAGTCACTGCTAGTGTCCTAGAGACTTTTGGTATCAAAATAGGTCTGTGAGACTTTGAAGAAGAGGACAAAAGTAACACCCAGAAAGGCTGTCAGTGACAGAGCATCAGCTTAAAAACAACTTTCAAAATGAGCAAGTTTCTTGAGAAGAATTGTACTGGTGTAGAGAATCTGAAGTCCAGGACTGTCTAAAAAATGGGACTATTGCTGAAACTAAGTGTGTTTGGTGTAGCTCACCATCCTATCACTCCATTTTTAAAGAGGCTACTGTTATTATTTCTTCCTTAGTCCCATTTCAGGACTCCAAATAGTTCTGAAGTTATCCTGGTGTTTTCTTTAAAAGCATAAAGAAATATTTGCCCAGATTAAGTCTGACTTGCTATTTTTTACTTTTTGTACTGTGGTTTGACAGTACCATGAAAAATAATATGGCAAAAAATAGTGGTTTGGACAATATCTCATCTTGGATACCATTCTAAGACATTCTAAGAAATACTTTCCACCCCCTCCTGCTATCTAACTGTCCACTCAAAACTTAAGGAAAGAAAATTCACTCATATAAAAATCTGTCCTCCTGGTTTTAGAAAGCCAGGCTTATGGTAAATAGTTTTTAGTAATTTCAGAGAGAAAAGTTCAGACTACTGAGATAAACCACTAGAAAACTAAAACACCATACCCGTATTTCACTACTGTTTTTTCCTAACTTTCAACTGATTTCTGCATAAGCCTAGAAAATTTTTATCCTCTCATTAATTTAACATAAAATGTAAGCAATTCTAGGAACAATCTCACACAAACCTCTAAATAACAGCTGAATAAAACATGCATAAAATGTGCAGAAAGATACATGGGTTTAGGATTCCAGTGACTGTTTCATTAGCTGTTTATTACTGTCTAGACAATATTTGTCATTTTATTATATTTTCGAGTATATATTGGTCAATCAGTTCAATGTAATTTCTCCTAATGTATAACAGTCGTAAATTAGTCTATAGTTCTTCCTTGCTTGCTTTCCTTAACAGTAATTTACTTTATAGTAGAAATCACTGTCTTAATTTGTTTGGTTTGCTTTTTAGCTTTGAATAATCAGCCTAGACAAGTACCAAATGATTCATGTTATCAAACTCAGGATGTGTTTCTAAAGCCTTTAAGCGTCACACTGCTGAAAAAACAAGGTGCAGTTTAAAACTATTACAAATATTAATCTCTCTATAAGCCTTCAAATCAATAGTATTGATTTCAATTTAAGGTTTTATTTATCCCTGTTATTTCAGTTAGTAAAGATCCACCACTTATCTAGAAGCAAGACATAAGCATATAGAGATAATAATACCAAGTAATTTTTTTTTCTTTCTCATATCATCAATCTCCTGTCCAGCACTCTGAAGAGGAACTGTCCAGCAAGTAGTGAATTTTTCAACAGAAAAGTCTTATTTGTTTTAGACATCATAAATAGTCACCTAGTCAAATACTTTTTTATTTTTTGAATTCTATTTTTTTATTAAGGTTATACTTGAAGTAATAAGTAGTAATTAGTACAAGAAAATTTCTTGTCTGTAACAATGATCTGTTCTGTTGATGTGAGCAGCAATCACATCCCACAGCACTGTCAGAATCGTAGATTCATAGAATGGTTTGTGTTGGAAGGGATCCTAAAGATCATTTAGGTCCAATCCACCTGGTACAGACACGGACATCTTTCCTTTGACCTGGTTACTCAAAATCCCATCCCATCTGGCCTTGGACACCTCCAATGGTGGTGATGCCTTTTCCTGGTCTTAAAATCAAGAGTCAAACACAGTTAGAAGGAAAAAAGGGATTTTACCTTGGTATTTATTTTAAGGATCCTTACATGCACTACGTCCAGGTCAAAAGCACCTCAATGCACACCGCAATGCACACCCCCAAAAGATCTGGTATAACATTATAGGTCTTACTAATTAGCATATCTATCAAAAATTCCCCAATGAGAGGCTCGAATGAGCCCCCCTCCTCGAGGAACCTTCCCCTGGATGGTTCTATCTTAGTTTACAAAATGTGTTCTGGAGAGGACCTTGGGGTCTGGGGCACACTAACTCCTAACTACGAAGCTTCTAAAATGTTTAGTCTCCTAGCTTAACAAACAAGTCCAAGGATGCAGGCAAGAAGCACTAAGAATACAGAAGCTGTAAAAAGGTATAACAGGGATATAAAAGAAAATACAAAAATCATCATGGCATCAGTGGGACAGTCACAACTCTGGGCAACCTATTCCAGCATCTCACCACCCTCACTGTAAAAAATGTCTTCCTTGCATTCAGTCGAAATTTTCCCTCTTTCAGCTAAACACCGTTATCCCTTGTTCTGTGACAACCAGCCTTGGTAAAAAAATCCCCATCTTTATTATAAGTCCCTGTTATAGATTAAAAGGCCAGAATGTGGTCTCCTCAGAACCTTTTCCTCTCCAGGCTGAAATAACTTCAACTCACTCAGCTTTTTTTCACAGGAGAGACGTTCCACCCCTCCCGTCACTTTGTTGCCCTTCTCTGGATCTATTCTGAGAGGTCCATGTCTTGTAATGGAGACCCCAGAACTGGATGGAGTATTGCAGCTAGGGTCTGAACAAAGAGGAGCAGAGAAGCAGAATCAAGTCTCTCATCTTGCTGGTTGCCCTTCTTTTGTGCAATCTAAAATACAATTGACTTTCTGCGATGCAACGGCAGATTGTCAGCCTATATCCAATTTTTCATCCACCAGTATCTCCAAATCTTTCTCTGCGGGGCTGTTCTCAGGCAATTCATTACCAACTCTCTATTGATATTCAGTAATGTCCGAGAGGTTGCCCAGCAAAGTTATACATTCCCCAGCCCTTGAAGTGTTCAAGGTCAAGTTGGATGGGGCTGTGAGGAACCTAATCTAGTGTAAAATGTCCCTGCCCATAGCAAGTGGGTTTGGACTTGATGATGATTAAAGGTCTCTCTCAACTTGCCATTCTATGATTCTATGATTTTCCTGACCCAGATACAGGTCCTTGCACATGGACTTGTTGAACTTCATGAAGTTCACATGGGTCCACTTCTCAGTTTTGTCAAGTTTACTCTCAAACTTGTCAATGTCCCATGGCCTATGTGTTGTAGTTTACTTTTCTTCCTTTGACGTATAGATAGAAAATATACTATCAGACACAAGAAGTTCTCTAAAGTAATTTATCAGCTGTAGAGGTTATAAAGTCAGAACACTAGTTTCATCTATCTTGAACTTTTGTGCATCATATGCTTTAGGTGCACTTTATTTCAATTCGTATTCCAGCTGGAGTTTTGCTTTTATATAAGTATTGTATTTTGTCTTGATTTAAAAATTGCTCACAAAGAATTAATTGCAAATCATACCACTTGTTCAGTTGGTTAACAATGCTAATTGAAATGTGTTTCACTTATGGAGTAAATTTCTGTAAGTTTACCTTAAATTCAATATACTATGGTGACTAATTCTTCAATGTCATATTTCTGTTCATGTAACTTATAGAATCGTCTCACACCCATATTGCCATTTTCTGTGTTCTTCATACATTCAGTGATTCTATTCATATCCATTTTCCAACCATTTAAATTTTGAGTCTATGCTATGCATTTTCTCCATTAATCATGGCCACACCTTCTGGCACTGAGAACAGTTCTACACAGAGGGATAAGAGAATCAGCCTACGTTTACCAAGACTATTGCAAACACAAGCAAGGGTTACAATATTTTTCTGACAACACTGGTCATTTGTGGTCAGCTTTTATTTACCTACCTCCTAATCTTTAAGAGTTATTGCTTCCCAAGCTGGAATCTTCCCCTCTGAAAGAATGGCTTATGTTCTTCTCTCCTACATGTAGATCTTGCATTTAGTCAAATTTGACATGTTTGTAGATTGGCTTGACTTCTTAATTTTCCCCTTTTTCTCTGGCCATCCTTGAGTCCTTTATGAGCATTATCAATCATGTACATTTGTGGTAAAATTGTTAAATGATGAAAGACCAGAGCAAATATGCAGGATTAAAATAAAAACCTGCCTGCCTGGTTGGTTCTGTCTGTTTGACTTCACAGGTAAGTCTATCAAATAACATGACTGTGTTTGGAATGTTTTTCAGTGGGCTATTGCATGACAATAATGTAACAATACTGGAACACTGAAGGAAACAATTCAGGTTTTCAGTTGTGAGTACAAAATATTGCTAAACTACTTAAAGGACACAATTTACTGCCAGTATGCTTGAGTAAACAAAAATCTTGCAGTTTCTCACTATACTAACATAAATAATTTCCTAAAACCAAGCAATCAATCCCAATCAAGTTACTGCTTTAGAAATTAATAAATAAAACTGTCATTATAAAGCAGAGTATTTCGCAATACTTTTTTGTCTTGCATGTTTTTTTCACATTTACGTGATTTAAATTTATTAAAGAATACTTCTAAGTTGAACTTTTCCAAATTTGAAAAGAATATCAAAAGGAACATTGAAAATTGGATTTTAATTATTTCTTTACTTTTTTAACATAATAGAGTCAATGTAGCAATTTAAACAAAAATGTATTAAGCATTGAATGCCCTACTTATAGGGGAAGTTATTTTCATAATTTAGAATCACCTTAAATTTAATGTTTATATTTGATAGATATGTTATCTTATTCAGAAAAGTTTTTTCCTCTGGATCATTTGGTAGTGAATAAATTAGATGCAATCACCATTAATCTCAGTACTTCAGGAATAAAATAATTTAAGTATACCTCTTTCACCAGTTAATGGTAGAGTACTACATAGAAATAAAACAGACTTCCTGATATCAAATAATGTCATATAATCAGATATAGACATAGTAATGTATAGGAAACTTTTGCCTGAGTATATCAGTTCTTTTTTCCTATTCTTTTATCCTACTGAGCTTGCTATGAATGAAATGCAAGTGGCTGATAGCATTTTGTGTAGCTGATCTTCTATTTTGTCAGGGCACAAGATATTTTTTCATCATATCACAGGGCATTTAATTGCATTACATTTAATCCTTTGTAATCTTTTAAATCCTCTATTTAATCCTTAGCGCAATGACACCTTTTTCACTTGTGCTTTGCAGCATGTTTTTAAGGGTGAGGAAGTTAGATTGTGCTTTCAGGAGGAATACAGGACTCCAAGAACTTCAGACTTTTGATTGTGACACCATGCAGATTGCACAAGTACCGTTCACTTACTTGAACTGTCAGACCACATATAAACAGCACCTATTCAATATGTTCATATGCAACAATCACACATTTTAAAAAATCCTTGAAAGTCAGTGGGATTTAGAGACTTGGATAAGCCTCTCTATGGAGAATGGCCATTGCAATTGTGCAGTCTGCTTACTAAGTAGTTGTGTTTAATATCGTCTAATAGTTCAGGTAATTACCATTCTAATTTCAAACACTGAAAAACTTAATCTGAGGCTTAAAAGAACAACAAAACCAACATGCATTTGCATTTGCAATCTTTTTCATTTACATGGCCAGTGGCTAAAAGGCAGTTTTAGATTAATTAAATTTTTATTTGTCTACTACCATTTAGCAGTGCCATTTTCCCTAATACTATTTACAGTGGTTTGAGGTTTGGGTTGTAGTTTTTCTTTGTTTCTTTTTGGTTTTTTCCCAATATGCTGTCAATTGAATTATTCATTGGTGTTACATGCACTTCAAAGATATCTGCCCAGAATATGTAGAGATATAAATACATGTATATATTGTTATATAGACTTACATATAACTTATATATTATGCCACTGTTTTCAGGTTATGGATTTTCTGTAAGACAAACAAGGTCTATTGCACTGAAGAAACTAGACCACTGAAAAACTAATAGCATTCTGATATCTACTTTTTGTATGTGTGACACCTGATCATCTGTTCTTGTAAAAAGAAGCTGGGTAGCTGATGGAGAGGGAATTCCAGAATGTAACAAGCAAGGAAGAAAACTCTGTAAAAAGTAACGCTCTGGGTATAACTTTATTTCTCACCTCCAGCGCAGATTTGTACCAGAGGGTAGAAGCAAGATTTCAGCCATGAAGAGCCTTTCTTAGGAGAATAGCTTGTATTCAATTAAGAACATACAAATTTTTTAAAGACATTTTCCTTCATAGTAGTCCTTGATAAGGTCATCCATGTCTGGACTGCTACCCACATTTGCACACTAGTGATGTGGAGATAAAGCAACAAACATTATGAGTGAAGTCTTCTTACACTGTCCATAGTCCTTAAAAGCAAAGATATGCAGCTCAAGCCTTTAAAGCTAGAGACACACCAGTAGTATAAAGTAAAAAAATATATAAAGTATATAAAGTATATACTTTATATATAAAGTATTTATATATAAAGTATTTATATATAAAGTATTTACTTATATATATATAAAATATATAAAGTATAAAATCACGTGGAACGGCTTAACTAAGTGTATATAGCATACAGGTGTATGGAATATTTGTTTTAATAGCTGTTCAGATTTTGTTTTGATTTGCTTTGATAGCTCCATTTTCTGCATGATACTACCAGAGCAAATACCAGGTGGATATCTGACAGTAAAAAAAAACCCAAACTTTTCAGACAATCTGCAATATGACTAAATCTCTGAACTGCTAGTACTCATTTCCCAGTATTGATGCTGCACTATAACTTGTACACAAAATTCATCAACAGAACAATTTTTGTCATTTTCTCTATATATTATTCACCTCATATTATTGTTAAATTATGTGTTCCAAAATAAAGATGACAGTTAACGTACAAGTTTTTAATTGTTAACACATATGTCTGCATAATCTCTAATATCTTCCATACACTAAATGTTAACTTGATTTCCAATTGCCAATCTAACAGTAAACTACTGTTCTGTATTGTCTGCTCCCATAACTTCATACATCTTTTACCTCCCACAGAAAACTGTACACAGTTGCATGCATTCTTTCATAATTCTTTGGAACACAAATGTGTACATACATAACCTGTAATAAAGCAAACAAACACACAAGCAAGGAAGTTCAAGATCTTGTGTGTACATAGGAAGGAAATGTATTCACGACAGAAATTAATTACTAATCAGTTGAGGATTCTACCTTGTTTTTAAATTAGTTCCATCAGTAAATTCTTAGTAGTGGAGGAGAATATGACAAAATGTTGATTATGACTCACCAGAATTGCTCCATTTTGTTTACAAATAAACTGATATATGAAAGGAGGATCCTACCATTTGACTTTTTAAAATATTGTCAAAGAAAAGTGAAAATTTCCACTTGTCTGTCTGTAGCCTTCAACAAGATCTCATTATCACGAAACCTCATGATCTCATTGATATTCTTGAAAGCAAAGGAAAATAAAATATATATAATCAGTATGAACTTAGAGATGGTTTTAATGGATTACTTTGGTAATGACAGAGCATGCACATAGGTTATCCCTTTATGTCAGCAGAGACACCTCTAATAGGAATGTGTAGATCCCACAAGAATCTTGATTTTCATTAAATTGCAAACTTTTTGTCAGATATTGAACTTCATGTGATAAATACATTTTGGAAAACAGTTTTCATTTTAATCTAAAGCACTTTTTAACAAGATTGATACAATTAAGCAGTTGTACATTTCTAACTAACAGTACAGCGTGACATCAATGAAACCAAGCCTTATTTGGAAAAGAGTATATCATTGTCTTTATATCAGTAATATAGGAATAAAATCAGCCACTTCACAGAATAGCTTTGTACATAAGCAAACAATCCTTAAAAGAAGAAAAATGCCAAATTCAGTCCTCAATACAGAACTCATGTTGTATTAATAAAATTTAAATTGTGAAGTCTATCTTCATTGAATTGAGTATTTTCTCTACCCATCATACAAATGTGTATATATTTCACACATTTGTGCATGTCTTCATAAAATATGAAGAAATACATCATTTAAGAAACTGTAAGAAGAAGAGGTATATTATAACTTGATTCCTTTCTTAATCAAAGAACTATGAAACTACTTTAACATATGGGTTAGGCTCCCTGTCCTGGAAAAAGAAGCTGCTGAATCTCAGTCAATATTCTTAAGTAAGATTTCTTCTTTCTTCACTCACCCTTCATATTTCTGCTAGAAGGCTAGCAAAATCATCAAAATTATCAAAAGAAGGACAAAAGTAGGCATAAAGATTTTATATGTCTTTTGAATACATAAAATATTTTATGGGGAATAAGATGGTAGGTATGCTGCAAGAGTGAAACAAACCTATGCCCAGGGGCAACCAACATGCAGTCTTTTGTGTTGCTTAGTGACTTAAGTGATTACAAGGCTCCAGTTCTGATAGCTACACATTTAATGCCAAATAAATGATCACACATTTTTAAATTTGTTTTTAATTAATTAAAGATACAGGCTTTATTCTTAAAAAAGAAAAAAATAGGGAAGTCTAACATCATACCTCTAAATATAGGTACTACAATGACTCTGCTGCCAAATACAGAATGACTGCATAATCATAGTTATTCATCATGCCTTCTATAATAAAAAAATCATTTAAAGCACAGGAGATTTTGTGCAAGGAGATGGGTGGGAGAGGAATTGTGGAGCACACAGAAAACAAAGGAGGTTTTGACAGAGCAGAAAGACTTTGAAAAGATATGTGAAGACATTCTGTCTTGGGAACAGTGCCTGGTATGATTTCAAAAATGTAAACATATATTCTCAGGCACACACATAGATACATGCCTGTATGAATTGAAAACTTGATGTAAGTCTAGTGTTCATGAAGCTCTGCCTTTTGTCTCTTCCCAAAAAGCTGAACTTGTATTTGAGAATCGGGTTGCTAATTATGAAAACTGAGAGTATGTAAATATTGTTAAGTGGTGCTGCATGCCAAGCTAGCTAAGTTACAATGAGTGAAAGTCATGTTTAAATCAAGTTTGGTCATGTCCCTAAGGGTGTATTGTTCTTTTAACTGCACTTCCAGATTTCTCAAACCCTAAGTATACTGAAGTGCTGCCAGCTGACTTACACAAAGCTGACAGATAGAAACAAGAATAAGTGAGTAGCTGATTGGTTGGCAATAGAAATTAGTCTATGGTCCAGGATCTTTACACCCAGAAGTCATCATTTGGCCAATTACATTCTGGCCTGCTCTGAGACAGCCCTGAGTATCTTCAAGCCAAAAGCATAAGGAAGAAGTACTGGCCGACTTGTCCAAATTAAGCCTGGGGAGAAGAGGCTTCCCTATGTCTCCAAAACTGAAGAGGAACAAAGAGAATTGTACCAGCAAGTGAATTAACTGGATGATGGCCTATCAAAAACAGCTATTTCCAGAGACAGACGGCACAAAAAAAAGTGGATGGCCACTCATTTTCAACATGGTTGCAATGCTTGGTAATATCTATGAATTCTAAAAAGATTATGGCTGTATTGTGCTTTGTTCAAAACCGGCAGTGTGAACATGTGCACTTCCCTGAATCCAACCTGAAGGTATAAGAGAAAGGAGATTTCAAAGGCAGCTGTAGATATAATTTTTTTTTTAAAAAAAGTGTTACCATCCCAAATGGGATGATATAAACCAAGGTTTTGCTTTTAAAGACACAAGTCATTTGGCAGTACCTCTTTTCTTGAATGTTTTACTTCAGACATATTAAAAAAATGCTAACACCTCACCTATGAAAATCAAATCCCTTATTAGGTGTCTGGAGTAGGTACAGAAGAATAGAAATATTCCAATTCAACAGTCACTTTTGAAGATCTTAAAACTCTGTTCCTCATTTTAGCAACCTAGTTTATCTAGCTAAACAATAAGCCATGAACAGGCTTGCTTTAGGTTTTCTTTCCTGTCAATGAAAAGGTTTCCAGAGCTGTTTCTAGAGAGTACTGCAGAGTACTAGAATAGAGAAATTGCCAAGTTTATTATCAGTAGAGCTACTAGGTCAACAGCATGACAGCTCTCCAGACAATAGCTGTAGTCAATTTTTGACGGATGGCTTGTAAGACTTCAGGTGTTAGAGAACACTGAAAGAACAAATGTGAGTTTATTAATTAGATGAAGAAGTACCTCCAATTTTATTTCCCTTGTACTTTAAGGAAGGAGATCTAAATTTCACTGTAAGCTAAACCAAAATAAATACATAATATTGTGGTCTTTTGGAACAATAAGCTAAATTCAACCTTTGATGACATTTTTTAGTTGAAATTTACAAGATGCCTTTGGCACTGTCAGTCAGCTTTTCAGCAGAAAACATGCAGTTAGGTCAAAGGGTAGGAATTATCTGATCTGTATTTATGGATAGACGCTTTTTTCATCTTCAGTGGGAGAACAGTTCAAGGACAATTATAAATCCAGTGGTGCAGTTCCCCTTTTCTGTATTTTTAGTCCATTTCTATCACAATGCATATCTGAATTATGTCCTTCTTGCAATTTCTTTCCAGTCTACAGCTAGGATCCCTTAGCCTTCCTGCTCATCAATGAGCAAAAGAAGTCCTGGCTTCCTAATATTGAGATTGTCAATGAAAAACAGTTTTCTTAAAGAGCTCTGTGTTCTAATTCTCAGCTGTCTTGAAGTTCATCTCAGCAGTGGTTGCTTCAACGATGGCAGTGAAATCTCAAATAGAGAAGGGAGTATGCAATAATCCCTGTATGCTTAAGGGAGAACTTCCTCCTCTGCTGTTCTTCCACTGATCTTCTGACAGAGGTTTTGCCATCTAAAGGTCTGATAGCCAGAAGCAGAGACCTTAAAGATGTCATAAACTAATTTCCATCCCTCTCATCATTTTAAGGCTATTTTGTCTGAAGTTCCATCTCCTTTCAACAATTTACAGTAGCTGGAATGCCTTTCATACTACAGCTTCTTTTAGACATTGGGGAAAAGAACATTTTCCTTTATGAAAATATGTTTCTTAACTGTCAGGTGAAGTACTTTATTGCTATGTAAGGAAGTATAATGAAAGAGGTTTTTTCCTTTCTTCAAATTTGCTGTAAATAGTTTTGATCATATGCTTTGTTGATATAATGTATTTTTAAATATCTTATGTTCTCTTACCTATGCTGACAGTTGCTAATGCATAGGAAATATAAACCACTTATATTCAAGTCAATTTTTTTAATCAATTGTTTTTCAATGTTCCTAGTATGAGATGATTACATTAGTAATTTCTGGTGGACTGTTGTCTTTCAAAAAATACCTATAAAGTATCTTAGAGAATGTCAATTTATGAATGTGCATTCAGTACATTAATTCTCAAAATAGAAAATGTGAATAAGTCAATGGTATCCAATATACAAACAGCTGGCAGAGCATATAATGCAGGAGCATTCAGAACTGTGCAGAAAAGGAGTGGGCCTTTTTTTCTTGCTAACAAGCACAAAGAGAGTTCACATTTCCCTTGCAAATCTTTATATAAAATATAAACCTTTTTTCACCAAGATTTTTGTTCAGAAGAGACATTATTGCAAAACCAAATAAGGAGTATATTGCATCACAAAGATATTTAGAGCATTTTTCCAAAGTCTATTTCAGTCAGGATCTTTCTGCAACCAAAATGTTAAAAATAAGCTAGCAACAGTTAGTAGTAACACCATAACCATAAAATACCATAAATGCAGTGCCATGTAAACATAGATTTCCCACTGTATGTGTTTACATCATCAGTGCCAGCACACTAATGCAATCCACCTTCAGAAGCGGAGGCTGAGTGAGCACATTGCAAAGTTCCTGGGAACCAGTCTAGCCATGGCTGCAGTGATTTGATTCAGACTTAAGTGGTCTGCATTTCTTTCCAGATGTGTGCACTTTGATACAAAATGAAATGTCCTGTAAAATGTGAATGTATCAATTCAAATTGGCATTAGCTTGAGCTTCCTGTTCTAGAGATTCTGACACTGTTCACTAACCTGGAAAGGAAAAACATAGGAATAACAACAGAGCGAAAAATTTGCTGATAATTCTTTATCATTCTAAGTTGTGTCATAGAAATAGTTTTAACTGTGCAAATATGTAAATTATTATGCTCAATCATGCGTCATTTAGTAAAAGTCTTCAAGCGGGACACCTAGTTCCTAAGCATACGAGATAAATGCTGTCACTGAGCATAAGATAAATGCTCTACTAACTCTGCTATGAGATATGTCTCACTAGGACCACCTACTTTCTTCCAAATATAGTGAAATTTAATCAAGTGGTCCCCAAATCCCATGTGAAAATAAGAAAATAAAAATATGAACAAGGAGGTTTTCTCAAGATCAACAGTTTCTGTACCAGAAATTTTTCATGCTATGAAGACCAACTGCTGACTTTCACCCTGTCTCTTAAGCCTTGAATTTCTCAAGATCTATGCATCACCAGGAAAGGGACCTGCAGATGAAACAGTAAGGCGGTAATGTATATCAAGAGAGATTCTCTATGTGGATTCAAGATTAACTTGGTAAACCAAAGGGATAACCAGGCTTCTGTAGACCTTGAGTTGTGGAACACAGTTTCTCTGGGGTATCATTACAGAAAATTTATAGCCTTTCCCCCATATGTTATATATGTGCTGGTGTCTAAAGAGATCACAAGGGTACCTAAAAAGACCCTGAATTTTCTTATTACTTCTTATTTCACTGATAATTTATTCAGATTTGTCTGTCTGATTATTACCAAGATGACCACAACCATTATGACCCACTATTGACTTCAGCAAGCACTTTGCTTAATTTTTAGAAAAATGTGGTTTAATTGTTTCAGTTTGGGCACTAAGAGGAAGTAACAGTATCCAAATTAAATTCAGCCTTTGAAATTGAAGTTATGCTTTCTAGGAAGACCTAAGAATAGCTTCCTTGAACAATCTTTTCTTGTTTTGCCTTGTAATTCTCTGATGCATTAATACTGTTGTCATTTTTTATTACATTAACTTATTAAATTTAATAAAGTATGGTCACCTAGAGGTGAGATCTTTCATCTGGGTTTTTTGCCTATACAAGTAAACATGATGACCTGATGGTTGAAGAACTGCCTGGAGAATGAGCAAGAGAGGATTTTTAGATCTTCTGCAATTCATTTCTCCAACATAAATAGAATTCTTTGTTTTCTACTTTTGGACTTGCTAGGCTTTGCTTTTTATTTTGAAAAATCCATGTGTGCTTGGCAAGCCATACCATCCACATGCTGTCATTCATAATTATGTTTACTGTCATCTTTGCTGTAATATAAGGGACAGAGTTTTACAGGTCAGCATATGAATCAGGCCCTGACCTAGTTCTTTGCTTAATGTACATAAAGAGGGAACTTTTTTATTTGCATTTTTTTTTTTTAACTGCTGGACTCTGGGCAGCTTTCTGAAAACAAATGCAGAGCTATAATCACTGTCACTGTCAATGAAGGGAGGAAGAACAGAGAGGAGGAAGGAGAAGTAAGTTATGTATTTTGAACATCATAATTGGAGAGCAAAACCTTTTACAGCTGATGATTTTTAAGTCCTTTCTTCTTTTTCTTGCAAGAGAGAGTCAGTGTTTTATTATAAGAAGCCTTTGTCCAGCAGAAAAGACAAACAAAAAACCCAAACCAAAATAAAACCTTAAACCAAAATAAACAACAAAAAATGCAAACCAAAAATCTTTTCTATATTTAATCTGAAATTATTTACATAGCAGCCCTACTTTAATATATCTGTTTCATAACAGTGAAAGAATGTCAGGACCTGCATACAGCTAGTTTTCTGGGTCAGCAAAGAACTGAAGGATACCTAGAAGTTTATCAAGGCAGAACACATTCGTGATGGAGTACAGAGGATTAAGCTTGACGCAAACAGGCAGAAAAGACAACATTAGCATCTCTTAATACGAAGCAGCTGGAGATATGACAGAATTTAGTCACGGTTTGAAAAAATGTGTCATAAAATCAGAAATCTTATAAAACTGTAAAAGATGTTCTCTTTACTTGTTTCACCCAGTCATTTGATTTGTTATAATTTTCTGTACACCACAGGGATTCTCAAAAAGGAGAATTTATTTGCTCTGAAACAAAATCAGACACTGCTTCTAACAGTGAGAAAATAGGAGATTCACATTTTACATTTCTGCATTCTGTGCTCTTGTCTTAGACTGTGTATATTTTTAAAGTATGTTATCATTTAGGATAGCCCAATGTTTTCTTTTAGAAGATTTTATTTATTTTTTCAGTTTTAAAATACTTATTTGTAATTTTTTCACAGAATTTGCTGTTCTTGATTTTCATAACAGTTTAAATAAAAGGTTTCAATCATGTCCAATAAAGAAGTAAGAAGAAATATGGGCTTGCTCACATTGAAACAATTTATTGCTAATTTCATAGAGAAAAGCTGTTATCTTTACAATGAAAAGATTTAATCTGATGGAGAAACCATCCACCAATTTATTTGTGGGCAGAAGGTGTCTTTGAAATATGATGGGTAAACATCTAGACCTTTCCTTGAGATGCTGAGCAAATTTAACTCATAAATATATGCCTGCATAAAAGCCAATTCCTTTTCAGAGACGAAATTCTCTTAAGATTGCATCTCCTGAGCCTGTTTTGTCCTGTCATGTAAATCACCTACACACTTTGTAGACAGAGGGTAGCTAGCATGCTACAGGATTTTAATAGTATCATGGCACACTTAATCTTTCCTCCTAGAATTATTCCCACAGACGTTGCTGTGGTGGCAGCTGAAATAACAAAAAGCAGAAATTCCAACTATTTTCAGACTTACATCCAACATCAGCATAAAGAAGAAGTGACAGCACAATGCAAAAATTAAGGATAAACTTAAGAAAGAGTAAGAGATGCAGGGGTACTCGTGTGGTGGTGCATTTCCACATGGTCTTATAGAGATTGTGTCTGACTGGGTTCCAGAAATTGTCAATTTCTATCTTTCTTGGGCTGCTTTGATCCTTTGACATATACTAGCTCCATAGTGATTGACATTTTTAAGTGGCATTAATTGGATGAAAGTATCACCTTATTGAAGACATTTTAAAAACAGATATTTGGCTTAATTAGTGTCTTAGAGAATAAATAATCTATAAGTACTGATCCATTGATATCCTTTAATCTCCGTCATTTTTGGATGACTGGTTGGTGATTGAGTTTTGCAGGGGGCAGAGGGGAAAATAAATTTATTTCTCTGTTTGAAAATATCTAAAAGAAAATTAGAAATAGAGGTGATTTTGAATTATACAGATGACAAAAAATAATGCAGCTGCAATTCAAACACCTTTTTTTTTCTAGCAGTATTGCTATGCATAATTTGAGAGAGAATATTCTTTGCAGAGCGTGCAGTATTGACAGTTTCCTTCAATGAAATGCTAGATAGATTTTTACTTTTCGAGGCCACTGCTGCATTTCTGTTTTTACAAGATCTATGTGATTGAGTTAAAAAGTTTTAGTTTGATTGAAAGTGAATGCAATAAAGTTTTTGTCAAGATCTTAACCGCTTCTATTTGATCTCATCCCATTCATTCATGCACTCATTCATGTGGGTGTATTATCTGCATCAACTTTTTATGACATCAAGATCTGTTTGTTTTCATTGCTCCAGCATCATAAATTATCATTAAAGTCCAACTACTGCACAGGATAAAATCCTCTTTGAGTAGTATTAAGTACTATTTCATTAACAGCTATAGTTTCAGTAAGGGGACTAAGTTTAATTTATCTTGTATATCACAGAAACATAGAACCATAGAAAGTGACAGGGTTGGAATAGGCATTAAAGATCACCTAGACCCAACTTCCCCTGCCATGGGCGGGAATACCTCTCATCAGACCAGGTTGCTCAGAGCCCCTTCCAACTTGTGTTTGAACTGCCAGGGATGGGGCATCCATAAAGTCTCTGGACACTCTGTTCCAGTGACTCACCACTCTCATAGTAAAGAATTTCTCCCTAATATTTAATCGAAACCTACTCTCTTTCAGTTTGTACCCATTCCCACTTTTCCTATCACTACAATTCCTGATAAGTGAGGTCTCCACACAACCTTCTCTTCTCCAGGCTGAACAACTTTCTCTTCTCTCAGCTTGTCTTCATAGGGGAGGAGCTGCAGTCCTTTTATGAACCTTGTGGCCTCTGGACTCCAATGGCCTTCTTATGTTGGAGACACCAGACTTGTATGCAGCAGTCCAGGTGGGGTCTTACCAGAGCAAAGCAGAGGGACAGAGTCCCTTCCCTCACCCTTCTGGCCATACTGCTTTAGATGCAGCCCAGGACATGGTTGGCTTTCTGGGCTGCAAGTGCATGTTGAGTTTTCATCAACCATCACCCCCAAGTCTTTCTCCACAGGGCTGCTCTCAAATCAGCAGCTGCTCTCAATCACTTCCCCTCCCAACCTGTAGGTGTGTCCGGGGTTGCCGTGACCCAGATGTAGAACTTTGTGCTTCTCCTTGTTGAATGTCATGAGGTTTGCACGAGCCCAGCTCTCAAGCCCTGTCCAGGCCCCTCTGGATGGCATTCCTTCCCTGCAGTGTGTCGGCTGCACCACACAGGCTGTGCTCAGCGAACGTGCTGAGAGTGCACTCAGTCCCACTGTCCACGTCACCTGCAAAGATATTGAACAGTGTTGGCCCCAGTGCGGACCCCTGAGGGACACCACTTGTCACTGCTCTCCCCGTGGACAGTGAGCTGTTGACCACAACTCTGAGTGCAGCCATCCAGCCAGTTCTTTATCCACTGAGTCACCCATCCATCAAACCCATGCCCCTCCCATTTCGAGACAAGGATGTCATGCGGGACAGTGTCAAACACTTTGCATAAGTCCAGGTAGGCAATACCGGCTGCTCTGCCCCTATCCACCAGTGCTGTAGCCCTGTCATAGAAAGTCACCAAATTTGTCAGGGATGACTTCCCCTTTGTAAAGCCATGTTGGCATGTTACCAATCACCTCTTAGTTTTCCATGTGCCTTAGCATAGTTTCCAGGAGAATTTGCTCCATCATCTCACCTGAGATGAGTCTCACAGAGGTGAGACTGACTGGTCTGTAGTTGTCCAGGTCTTTCAGTTTTTGCTTTTTAAAAATGGAGGTTACATTTTCCTTTTACCACTCATCAGAGACTTCATGTGACTGCCATGTTTTTTTTCAAAAATGATGGTTAGTGGCATAGCAACTTCATCTGCCAGCTACCTCAGGATCTGCTGATGGATCTCCTGAATCTCATGCATGCTTAGGTTCCTCAGATGGTCGTGAGCCTGGTTTTCCTACAGTGGACTCAGGGTCTTCATTCTCCGAGTCCCTGTGTTTTCCTTTCTCAGCTTGGACAGCATGCCTGGAGCACTTGCCATTTAGGACTAAGGCACAGAAGTAATTGAGAATCTCAGCCTTCTCTTTGCCCAGGCTGGTCAGGTGTCCCATGTCCTTGCAGGGAGGGCCCATGTTATCCATAGTCTTTCCTTTGCTTACAGCATATCTGTAGAAGCCCTTCCTGTTATTCTTGATATCCCGGGACAGACTCAATTCGAAATGGGCCTTGGCTTCCCTAACCTTGTCATTTCCTGTCAGTTTTGGTTTCACAGTCAGGATTTCTACTATGTTATTCACATCAGAACAATGAATCAATACTTGAATATGTGTAAGATTATTTTAAAATAAACTTTTACAGTTTATATAATTTCTAAAAACTAAAATTTATTTTCAATACTTGTTTAGGGAATGCTGATGCTCCTGCATAAAATTTCTATTTTACAAACTGCAGTATTTAAAAGCCTTCAGGGAGCTGAGCAAGAGAGAGCATCAGGAAAGCAATGCAAGAGGATGTCTTGTCTTTCATGCATGTTTGGGAACTAAAAGCATAAAACTGAGTTGTTTTCATATGGAGTGGTTTTCACTAGTTTGAAAATAAAGAATGCTTCAGTTTTCTACTAAAAAAAAAACAAGACAGCAAACCTTAGACAATATATCTGTCTTAGAACACATAAGCTTCTTCCTTTCTGATGGCCAGTGACTATAGGATTTACGTAACAAGTCTAGATTCAACTCTCATTCTGTATGAGGAAAAGTGAATTCCCATTTCATTTTAGCCACATAACAACTCAACACCATAGTGTAGAATGTTCTGCCCTGAGGCTTTTGAACTTAGGTCTGCTTAAGACCTTTTTGGTGCATTTAATATCAGCTAGACAAGAGAAAGAAAATAAAATATTAACTTTTTACAATAATCATTACTGCATAAAATGCTGGTCTCCAAGAACAAATTTTCCTAAAATTTTAATAATTTAGATTATAATGCTTAAATATTAATTGGACAGGAGACTGAAGTATATGTCTCTCCCGTCCAGGTAAATGTCCAAAGATGTAGACTCAAAAAATTGATTTCTGTCTCTCAGTCAGGAAATATTCAAATCTATCTTTTAAGGTACAGTATCATCAACTATAGCTAAAATCCTCATTAGAAAATTTTATTTTCCATTGGTTCTCAGTTCCTAATTACTGGACTATACCATATGAGTTCTTATTGTGCTTCCAATTCTGTGCACTGGTATGCAGGTTCTGAGCAGGAAGAGTCAAATAAATGTGCAAATTAGGCATTCAGTGTTCTCTTTGATTACTGTGGAATTTTGTTCAGTTTTGAAGTTATGCAACATATAAAGCGAAAGCCAATGCTGAACTGGGCCTGTGGAATAGAATAGCCTGATGTCAGCATTTAAACCTCTTATTAAATTTTTCAAAGATTTCAATATACCAAAACATCACTGATTTTATACAACCTATGTGACATTTGTGGCTCAGTGTAGATAAAGGGACCAAAAAAAAGAGTATAAGGAACATAAAAAATAAAGATTATTTTCAGTCAAATACTACCTCATATCTCTGCTTTCCATAATAGTCAGTTTTCTAATGTTAAAATTTTAACAGTTACCAACAAAGGAGTATGGGTATTTTTTCTTTCCATCTTCTCTTTTTTTTCCCAGTAATATTCTACTAATTTGTCAGATATGCAACTCATACTAGCTAGTTCCATAGGTAATTTAGAAGTCTTTTTCTACATCTTTGTTCTTTCTTTTTTTCCTTTTTCTATGAACATATCACCCTCCACCACAATTTATAAAGATTACAAAATGTATTTGTTAACTTTTCCTGCATATGTTCCATCACTGCTTTGATTCTGACTTTTTAGTTTTATCTACTTTTTGCCCACTACCATACTGTAAATATATTTTCATGGGAAGTAGGGGGCTTTTTTTCTCTATTGTTGATTTCTGCACTACTCATGTTATCTCTTCAGGTGGTTGCAGGTACAGATAGCAGAAGGCAGTGACAATCTTCCAGCTAGCCTGATGTGTAAGCTTGCCCCTACTGATGGTTTTATCTCATCATGTGGAGTCAAACCGTGTCATATAATTAGTTCATTGTGTACTTACTCCCCTGTGGCAGGATAAATAAACACCATTCACTGCCAGCCTCTGTGCTTCATAGTTCTTGGGATGGTTTTCTTGAAAAACTGGCAAACAAAAGATTGTATTTTATTTGTTTACTTTAAAACAATAAACAGCTTGATTTTTGCTAGCTTGATTTCTAGTAAAACACACTTTCATTATTATTTTTCTTGTTGCACTGACAAAACAACACTCACTGTCAGCTAGTGTTTTAGTGTTCATTGACAGCCATTAAAAGGAAAATTCTGAGATCAGATAGGCTAGAGGCACACCAAATGCTGTGTCATTTCCAGATAAGGTTTTTCAGAGGCATTGGTGTGCTCCCCTGAGATGACATCTAAAGCCAACCAACAAGGACCCTTGATTGTTAAAGTGAGAAGAGCAAACTGGCTTGATGAAGATAAGATTATAGTGTCTCTCATGTGAAACCTAAAATAGAAGAACCAAATTAAATAAAGTATAATCCTGCACAGAGGATTTTGGAGTTGATTTAATGGCATGCTATCACTTTCACTATGTTTAATACTCTTATGAGCCTACTGAGTTGCACATACAATGTCAATTCCATTCAAAGCAACCTTTATCATAATGCACCAGTTAATTTTTGTCTTCAGGGTACAGTAATTATGCTGACGTACTGCAAAAAAATTACTCACAACACACATCTGAAAATGCCATATTGCACAGATTTAAATTTTGTCCTTTCACTGGTATGATCTCAAGATACTCATTTGATGATCGTAGCTAAATGAGGAATTGTAACTTTATTTTCACATCTCAAGTAATATAGCTTAAAATTTTGTACTTTGCTATCTACCACTACTCAGAAAATTGGAAGATAATCCTTTCTTATTGAATGTAGTTTTTGCTGCATTTGGACAGATGCTGTAGCTATGCAATTCAAGACAAGACATTTTCTTTATTTTTGCTGAAGAAAACAGGACCGCTACTAAAAGTATTGCCTGTATATGCTGGTAAGAACCTTAACTCTTTTTCTTACTGCAGCGGCCAAAGAGGGTAAGGGTTGGAAAATAAAATTACTACTGTTAGATGAGACTATCCTAAAACTATAGTTCATTTATATTTTTATTAAAACTCTTAACAGGAATTGATGGTTTAAAGAATGTATTTAATCCCCAAAAAAAGGAGCTATTGGAACTGTATTTAAATTGTTTAAAAATACTGTTTCAAAGGTGTGAAATGAGAAAAATTACTCTAGGTACTTTACATGAAAAAGTGAATTAACTCTGTTTACAGTAATAAAAAATTGAAAAAGAAAATTAAGTTTTCGGAAATGTCAAAAAATAGATGTTTTACCTTGATCTCATTGTTCTGTTATCTTGTACTTTCTGTTAATTTAAAAAATAATCATATTTATGCAAAATTTGAGACAAGTAAAGTCTGACACATCATTTCTGCCCTAATCAAACTGACAGATATTTTATCACCTTAGCGACACTGATAGTCAGAGTTTACCCTTCTTTCTCAAAGATAATGTCCTGAACTTTTGATGCCAAAGGTCTATCAAGAAGAGAAGATCCTAAAATAAACTCATTTTCTCTTATAATCCCAATCATATTCAATCTTTAAGTTACACAACCCAAATGAATCAGAAAAAGTAAACAGATGTGTCAACAAATGAAGAGTCCTGGTAAGAAAAGGCAGCTCCTCTGTCTTTGGACTTCTAACTTTTCTGTCCGGCTGAACTGGTTTGTTTCAGGTGAGGGTAGAAATAAACACTGAATTTTCTCTAGGAAAGAAGATGTAGTGTTTTGGTAATTCCAGTTGCTAATTCTGTTCCTTCTGTTTTCCAACTACATCACATGGTTTCCTGACTTCACGTAGCTTTAAACAAAAGCAGACAAGAGAAATGGTGCATAGAGTGAACGTTTACCCATTTCTGCAAAGGTTTACCATTCTGCAAATTTATTTCCACATATCCTCATTTGACTGTTAGCATGTAACTCTAGTTTCAATCCTTAGCACAATGGGCATCTTAGGCAGAGAAGGTCAGAGTTTAGTGCTGCCACAGTTGGGAAGGGCATATGATTCCTTCTAATTCTTTCATCAAAGTTTATCTCTGCTAAGCACAGCAATACAACCTTCTTTCCCCATGGGTACTGTTAACAGGCTTGTTAATTAGTCATCAATAGCTGTCAAATTGTTAAACAAGCAGCAAACACCCAATGGTAACAGTATTAAGCTATGGAATTGCTGATGAGCCCCTGGCTTCAGTAACTTGTTATTTGAAATTTAGAACATGTTCTCCTCCACTGAAGTCCTGTGGCAGAGTTTCTGTTCCCTGACTGTATAATCAGGTGATTAGTGGTGGAGAAGTCCTGACTGAAGCATTCTACAGTGAATATTCTGCTGTGCTAAAAGACAGAAAATGTTTGCATTTCAACACAAACCCAAGGTCATCAGTCACTCTGGTAACACAAATCACTCTATGGATGAAGTGAATGACTTGATTTTAAAATCTGCTGGGGAAAGGAGGGAAGGAATGTTTTGTCCATTTTTTTTTTCTAAGCCACTTTAGAAATGCGGCAGGAAACTGCTTGTTACTTATTGATGCTGAAAGAGAAGAACGAGCCTGCCAAATGGCAGACTGATGATACAAACTTCTGGCAGTCTTTTGCCTCTTTTGAAAGTATGTTTCCAAGTAAAATACAAATCCTCACCTACCACTGCAGCAGCCATTATATGAATTCCGGTATACAGATAAAGCTGAACTTTTACAAGCTGGGAGCCTGAGCATTTCCTCAGACACCCTCAAGTTTTAAAAGAAAACACATCACACTATATAAGTGTGGATTTATGATTAACTCTTGTGGTGAAATGTTTGGCAATGCCTGCAAGGATGATGGTGCGTCATGCTAAGTTGTGCTACAGCTGAGTTCGAAAGCCATTGATAGCACTTTCTTTCTGTTCAAACAGTGTAAAAAAATCGCAGTGTTCAATAACCATCTAAGCTCTCACTCCTGGTGACATGATTTACTGCTGAGTTCTGCAGCTTTCCTGGTAAGGCCTAAGTCTTCCAGGAGGACACACAATCCAGTCAAATGATTTGCTATTTGAGTGAATTGGTTTTGCTGGGAACAATAGGATTGCACACATCTCGTCCCTAATCTGAAAACCACTGAGGTCAGTGGGAATCGTTCTAGTGATTGCAGTAGCCTTTTTGTCAAGTGCTTGATGAAATGTTGATTTGAAATGTATCTGTCTGCATTGCTGATTTTTAAATGGGTCTTTTTGAGGGAAGAAGAAATATTAATAGCTTGCCATGTTCTTGTGGCTTAAGACTGTGCTAAAAATGTCTTCTCAAACAGCCCTTTTATAAAAATTTGATAAAAAAAAAAGACCTGCAATTATTTTGGTGAAGTATTGTATGGCTGGCCAGTTTTATAGACTCCAGCTAGACAAAAAAAAAACCCTAAAAGACCCAGAAAAGAATAGTAGTGTCTCTATATGTATTTTCAGTGTAACGTAGTTCATGACATCTGGGTTTTCCTGTCAGTCTCTCAGACCCTCTTAATAGCTGCAAAAAGAAATATCCTGTCTGCAGACTGCACACATAGAGAAGCAACTGGTATCTTTATAGCACAGGAGCATCTATATGAGGTACCTTCAGAGTCACGTTTTCCAGCCCCATATGGCATTAGCCACCATCCAGGTATCGGTATAGAATACAGGCCACTTTTCTCGCTCAGCAATCTGTAGGGCTAGTTTCATTTCTGCAAATTGGCTGGACTCACCTTTCCCTTCAGCAGCCTCAGTGACTTCTTGTGTGGGACTCCGCACAGCAGCTTTTCACTTCCAGTGTTTTCCAATCACACAGCAGAATCTGTCAGTAAATATAGCATAGCCTCTTCAGTTTTCTGGTAATTCATTATATGGTGGTGCTTCTTGGGCACATGTCACCTTCTCAGGCAATGCCCAAAATCTCTGGCTTCTGGGCAGTCGATAATCTCTTCTAAGATCCCTGACAGTTTGGGTTTTCCCATTTGGGCTCATTGTGTAATTAATGCTACCCATGTAAGCCATGTAATGCTGGTTCTGTGATGTGTTGAGGGGATGTTTCCTTGCTCCTTTCAATTTCTTTGTTGAAGGACCTGCTCTTAATCTAACCTCTCCTTTCCTACTATTATTTCCTCTCTTCCTTTTCTTCTTCTTCTTCCTCTTCTAGCTGCCTTACTAATCAGTGGTATGGGGCTGTAACTTGCCTTGTTTGGTTTTTTGTTTTCACTTCTGGGGCAATTACTGTTGTTGTTGTGGTTTCAGTCTCTCTCAGCCATAGTGTCCTCAAACACAGTTTGGGTTCCTGCCTCAACTACAGTCCTCTGAGAGTACTGAACAGTGGCTCAGCAGGCATAGACCAGGCCCCAGTACTGGGTGAGAAGCTGCTAGTTTTCATGGGGGTAAACAAGGCACCCTTCTATCAGTCAAAGGGGCAGTTTGTGAGGGTTGCTTACCTGTTCAGGTGTAAAGTCCCAGGCAAAGGGAGGTGATAACAACCCTAGGAACCTGCCCAAATTCTTCCATGCACCCTGCTATCCAGGAACTTGATGCCTCAGGGCAGAGTTCAATAGCTCCTCACCTAAAGGTTATTTTCTCTTACCCCAGGATGACAACAGTGTCCATAAATTCTATAGCATACCAACAGTATTAGCTAATTTTATCAATAGTATTAAACAGATTACATAAGGATGAGCAATGACCGTAGGAGCGTGCAATATAAAATCATTCACGTCCACCTTGGTCAGGGAGAAGGAGGTGTATTCATTCATCATCGTTCGCGTTAGCATGTTCCCATACTCAGCTAAATAAACTGATAAGAAGTGCAGCTGACAAATGCCGTGTGCTCCACAGGAGCTTGCTACTTGATAACTACTATTTACCATTTACTGTAGCAAGCAATATATATACATATATATCTGTGTGCGTGTGTGTGTATATATATATATACACACACACATATATATATAACTGCCTTTATCTCACCCCACATTGGATGCCAAAAAGGACTGTAGTGGTTTGACCTTGGCCGGGTGCCTGGTGCCCGCTAAGCCGCTCTATCATTCCCCTTCCCAGTGGGATAGGGGAGAGAATGAGATGGAAAACAACTTGTAGTTGAGATAAGAGAGTTTACTAAAGCAGAAAAAAAGACAAGCAAAAATTTGCACACACATAAACAAAGAGAAAAGTTAGTCTCTACTTCTCATGAGCAAGCAACTTCCTGGGAGACAGGGGTTCAGCACATGTAGTGGTTGCTCCGAAAAGCAAACATGGTAGAATAATGAATGCCCCCGTTTCGCCTCTCTCCCTTAGCTTTTGTATCTGAGTTGATCTAACATGGTATGGAATATCCCTTGGGTCAGTTTGGATCAGCTGGCCTGACTGTGTTCCTTCCAGGATCTTGTTCACCCTCAGCCTGTTGATGGGGCGGGGGGAAGAATGTCAGAGGGACAGCACTGCTCAGCAGTAGCCAAAACACTAGTGTGTTATCATTGCCCTGCCAGCTACCAATGTAAAGCACAACACTGTGAGGGCTGCTAAGGAAAACTTAACTCTTTCTCAGTCAGACCCAATACAAGCAGTTGTCCAGGAACATTGAGACACATTACAAAGACATAGAGTGATTGTTTACCAAGTGATTTCTGGAATGCTACACATGAGCAAACAGGAGAACACAAGGAAAAAAAAAACAAGTAGATGTATATGTTTACAACTGTGTATACCTGAAATGATTACAGAGAAAGTAATATCTTAATTTCAGGTTTTGCGTATATCTGATTAGAATCAGCTACCGTTCACTTGTGTTGTATACCATCCTCTTCTTAAGCTGTCTCAATGATTTTGATACATTGTCAGAAAGCCTGATCACACAGGAATGCCATGTTCATTGCAATGTGAGTGAATAGTGTCAACATTGATAAATATATCATCTTCACATTGGCTTGTTTAGAGATGGAAGATTTAAATGAAAAGGAGAAGAGGAAATATTCCTAAAGGGTTACTACCCTTTAGTAGTAACATGAAAACTTGAAACATGAGAATTAGTGCACAAAGCCAAATGGAGACATAGATACATTTCCCACAGACACTGTTGGAAAGTTGGGGAGAAACTTAGGAGTTTGTATTCTAATACAGGAGGAAGATGTAACTCTAAACCAGGTTTAATAGGTTGATGGATGTTTTTTCTTACATTAGTGTTACCTGTTAAAAATTCCATCATATTACTGTCAAAATGAAGTCTTCCAGATCCTTAATGATGGCACTGCTAATATTCTTCTGTGAAAATATATTACATGCAAATATTTCTCCATCTTCTTCATTTCTTGAAGTGTCATTCCCATGCACAAATTCATAACACATCATACCCTTCCCTGCTTCACCTTCCAAACACTTCCCTGTCAACTAATTAGTCCCATTAGAGAACTATCACAGGGCATCTCATTGCTTCTATCTCCAAATAAAATACATCACGTCAGGATCCTTTTGTTTTCATATCTGTCTTTATCTATCATAGCCTAATATTAGGTAATTCATGCATTTTTGAGAGGAAGAAATGCTCTTACTAACTGCAGTTTTTCATGGATATATTATTAGGAATCAACGGTACTAGTCCTGTTAGAAAAAGGGTATCTTTTCATTAGGTAATATTCCTTAACTACTGCCAGTAGAAAAACCTGTTCTATTCCCATGCCAAGTTTGTGCTTCTAGAAGGATTCACCATAAACTAGAGGATTCCTTGGTTGAGTAAGGTGAAAATAAGGACCTGAGTGATTTTTTTTCATCAAGGAAAGCAAGTAATGTGATATCAGGCTTGGCTTAACAATTTGTTATCAAAAATATTAATGACGTCAATAGGCAAATACTATCACCTAAAGAATCACTGCATTCGTATCCATTTTTACGATATTTTTTTCTCAGAAGAATTAGAATGTAACCCTGTACAAAAGATAAAACCAAAGCCAACAGAAGAAGCATGTGCTTTTCAGCTCCATATAGAGAGGTAAGAATGTCTTTGCACTGTGCACTGGAATGATTTTCATCATTATCTTTGTTTCTTCACAAGAGTGAAGATTCTCTGTACCAAAGGCAATAAAGAACTTGTTTATAAAAAGTATCTAACTGACATGATCCAGGGATTTGATCTAATAGAGTCTGTTAATATAAGTGAAGTTATAAACTGACATATGCAAACTTTAGTTCAACTACAAATGTGACATCAACATTTTACACATGAACTTACACAAGAAAAGATGGCTTTGTAAAGGATAGATTTCACAGATGTCCCAGTCTTGATCATATTTTCCTTAAGCTTCTTCCAAGCAGAGTGAATCCTGAGTAAGCATGACATTAAACAGTAGCCTTTGTCATTTGTAGAAGAGTCTGGAGAAAGAAAGGATACCACATTAATGTATCTCTACACACTCAGTTAAAACACAATCCAAAATTAAAATGGATTTTGAAGCATCAGCAAATGTCTGCCAAAAACTTGTGCCAACCCACATCTGCTTTGTCTGCAATACTTACTGCAGAGACAGAAAACACATTTGACCGTGAATGGTGTCTTGTGGGACTTCATTCCAAAGCTGCTCTTTAAGGATTTAGATAAAATATGTCCTTCAGCTATTACTAGTTCTCAAGAATGCCCATGACTGTGGTTCAGAGTATCATAATACCTCTTTGCTATTATCTTTGATTACACATTGGCATTCTACAAAACACAGAAATTGAAAAATGGGCACCATAAGAACCAACTTTTCAAAGAACCAGCATTCCTAATCTCTGTTACCCTGTAATTAAACTCATTTGTGTTTTTATTTGAGATGTTTTTGTACTTACTGTTCTTATAGTCTTGTAATAATTCATTTTACCTGTTTATTCTTATGTTTTATCAAAATCTGAAAAGAATATATTTTTATATATAATAAAGTAACCGTTTCATGTGAGAAACAATTTAATAATTCGAAGGAATGGAAGTACTGTTCAAAAACAAAATAGGTCCTTTTAGAACAACTTTGCTAAATGACACTATATAAATCAGAGCTTTCCTGAGACTCAAAAAACCAAAGTGATATTGCCTGTGTGCTGACATGGGCGGGTAATGGGGAGAAGAGCTCATACTAATGGCAATTGACAGGAGAACAGAAAATTGTCTATTCATAATACCGTCCTGCCTGGCTCCATGAATGCACAGGCAGGTTCAGTATGAAGTCAGTAGCAAAGAGGTGGGAAGGGAATTTGCTTTTCCCTCAGTCCGAGAGTTTATTACATCTTCACCCTCGAAGGGCAGGGAAGCAAATACCAAGAACAATGGCTCGCTCAGGGTTTTTCCCGGGGCCAGGGGAAAAGCGGGATTAGGGATCAGGGACCAATGGGAGAGCCCCAGGGGAGTGACAAGGCTGAAAGCCAACCGGGGAATTCAAACCAGGACAGATCATACCAAAGGGCTATGAACCCCGGGGGGAGCCCACTCCGGTCACCAACACAAAGGCATGTTCACTGGCTCCCACACATTCATGCTGCAGACCCCAGTCATCTTCTCCTCTCCCGGTCTCCCCAGTACAGATCAAAAGCAAGTTTGTTTTGTTTACAATAGGTCTTAGACGATATTGCTCAAAGGTCTTTGTATATTGTAACTGGATATGATGGAGCAGAAATGCACTAATGGAATAATCCTGACCTTAAGTGTCAGTTTTGTGTGCTATGGACCCTACTACTGGTTTGCTCTCTGGGGCTGTACATAGGGAGAGAACTCATGTATCTCATCTTGGCAATAAAAAACATAACATGGGGTCTAGGACACTCAGAATTTCAAGCTACAGAAGAGAGAAAAATGAACAACTTCCTTTCTCTTCCAGAAAGTTCTCTAAACACTGGGATATCATGCAGGGAGACTCCTGATACTGTCTTATAGATGACTGTAACTGACTTTACATTTTCAGTACTAACCACTGTAGCTGGGATTCAAGCTCTCTTAAGCTTCTTCTGCAGAGAAATCATTATCAGAGAGTGTTAGAATACTTAATCCTCTCAAAATGCAAGTATTTCTGCACAATAATCCCCAACTAACTCAGCTAGAAAGTTTAGCTTGTGATGTTTCTAGGTACCATTCTTTTAATCACATGCAACTATAATAAATATTTAGTCACAGACAAGAACAAGCCCAAGTTTTACTTAGACACTTCAGTTCATAATCAATAGTTGCCTTTACTGATTCTATAGAATTTTTTTGTCTTAAATAATATAACTTGTTCTTCCTGAGTAATCACTACTTTTGAACTTCAACGAATCTCCTACGTATAAGAATCGCTAATAATAGACATTATTCAAGGGTTTCATTTCCTTTCTAGGAAGAAAAGTTGGCTTTTGCCTTAATACAGGAGAGGATCTCTCTTTCATAGTGAAGCTTCATAGTTTACAGAACAGCCAAAATTACAAAGGAACTAACTTTATTACCTGCAAGGAAAAATAGTGCTTGAGGCATGGAGGAAACAAGATTCTGAAAGGGAGAGTATAAATAGACTCAAGGTTTTCAGGCTTTCTTTCGAAAGTAATGTTTTTGTCTTTGAAAAGAAGTCTGTCAATACGAAAAGCAAACACAACCAGTGGTTTCTACCACTCACGGATGAAATTGTGGGACCGCTACAGGACAGCATTTTAAGCCACTAAGCCTGATGGTGAAAGCAATTCTGAAAATGATGGTAGATCTTGCTAGGCAGGGTAAATACCTGAACTGGTTGCTTTAGAAAAAAAATAGTATTTCTGGTTTTAAAAGTATATGTACAGCTTCTGAAGCCCTCAGTCAAATTGAAGAAATGTAGTAAAATTGTTCTCACAATTCCAAATACACTAAACTGCCATTCAAAAGGAAAAGGAATAATATCAGTCTTTTATGAACAGAAAAGGATGTAGACTTCAAATGGAAATCAGCGCTTTGACTATTTTCTCTTCAGTAAGAGAATAAAAAAATTACTTTTCCTCTGGGCTTGGAAGAATCTGACTATCAGTTTAAAAAATTCAGTTGTGTGCATCTAGTTGCAACAGAAACTGAGGGTATTTCAATGAGTTTTTGTGGACTTTAGTGGGTTGCAGTTGACAGAAAAACACTGATTAGATAGTCAAACATCAAGTACCTTAGATATAAAAAAGGTATATATCTTTGGGTGTTAATCAAACTGAAGCTTACTTTGTAAATCTAGGATTATGCATTTCGAGTTCTAATGAAGACCATTGTGATATAATCCAACAGTGTCTTCTGTTAGACCCATCAAAAATGAAAATATTTTAAACTACTTTAAAAGAGAAAATGAGTTACTTGTCTTCTACATAAAATGTCTCGTATCTCACAGGGACATTTAGAAATAGTATAACTTTCAGATTTGTCAGGATGTTCTTTTAACAAATACAGCAGTCGTGAACTTTTTTGATACGTCTGTATATTATGAAGATTAGATGAACAAACTAAAAACAAATTTTCTTTTCCCAAAATAAGTCAGATATTTTTCTTTTATAATTTTTTATTCTATACCTATCTCTAATTACACACCATTATGCAAATACTTTGGGGATAAACTAGAGCACACGTACAGACATTAAGAAGAAATCATCCAAGAAACATCCTTTAACACTAGGGTCAGCCAAACAATGGGAAAGAATTAATATGGAATAATGTTGGTTGTTATCATCTGATTGAAAGTCTTCAACTCCTGCAACATAATTTTTAGGTCACCCCAAATTTTTCTTTGGATCTGTTAAAGATTTGCATCTAAGTTCATAATATATAGGCTGAAGGTTCACTATGGTGGCTCACATTGTGACTCCTTTTTTCAGTCTATTCTTCTTACTGATTGCACACCTTATGAAAATTAAAATAATAATTATTTAAATTTTAAACATTGAATTAAATTTGTTTATTTTTCCTTCTATCATTATGTTCTTATCCCTTGGAACTATTTATTGATTTCATTTTAATCTCAGCTTTTACAATTTTCCACCCAACCAAATAAATTCAGGGGTGGAGATTGTGCCTAAAAAATTATAAATTCAATGAGTAGGTGCATGTACTGGTAAAAATAAACTTTCATCAATAAAATGTCTCAAATAAATTTTAGCAGACAAATTAAAGCTACACATTTGAACTTAATCTAATGATTTGAACAAAATCATTAATCTCTGTATAGTAGTTTTAAACTAACGAAGATAAAAATGTAGAATCATTAAGGTTGGAAAATACCTTTAAGATGATCAAGTCCAAACATCAGCCTAGACCACCACCATGTTCACTATTAAACCATGTCTTCAAATGCCATATCCACAAGTTTTTTGAACGCTTCCAGGATCAAAAGGGTTGCTGACCTTGTGGATATATAAAGATGAGTTTGTATCATTCCATAATGCAGAAGGACACAGACGTTTTATTTCCTACATTTCTTTATTATAGATTACTGCAAATTACTAATAAAAACTGAGTAAGCTTATGATTAATAAAGAGACTACATCTAAGTTACTAGAAAATTACTACCAGGAAACAAAGTATATGTATTTCCATAGTAGCAGCAAGCATATTATTAAAGGTTACTACAAAATAACCAGCAGGAAAGTATAAAATATACCTCATTCCTTATATGTGTGTACCTATATATTTATTGTTTAAAGTAGTAACTGTACAATGCTCACCAAACTGCTCTCAGAAGCAGGGCCAATCAATGATGAACAAATTCTCACTTTGAAGATGATCATGCCACAGAATCTGGAGTCAGCCAGGGATCCCCCATAGGGATCCATTCTGTTTCACAGGGTTCCAGTCTGTCTAGCAGATCTCTTGAAAGAGAGGCTGTATTTTGGGAAGAAAACAAGTAATTTTTATATGGCAGGGACTAGAATGCTACCACCTTGGGCAGCCAATAGATGTTGATCCATATCCCTTCCTGACAACGTTCGCTGCTAAGTGGCTGAAGGCAAAACACTGCATTTGTTTGGGCTTTTCTTATTTTAGCAAAACTTTTGATACTTCTTTCAGAGTATCTTTCTGGATCCGATGTCCAACATACAGCTAGGCATGTACACAATAAAATGGGTGAACAATCATCTGAGGAGTCAGGCTCCAAGAGTCATAGTAAATAAGGTAATAAATGTCTGGAGGCCAGTCATCAGTGGTTTTCCCCAAGGTTCAATTTCAGTTCCAGTTCTCAGCAATATTTTCATCACTGACTAGACATCGCAGTTGAGGGCACAGTGAGTTTGCCAATGACACTAAATTAGGAGAACCTGTTGATTCTCTTGAATGTAGAAAAGGCCTCATAGGAAGACCTTGATAGAGAGACCTTTATAGACTGTATGAAATTAGTAAGGACAAATGTCAAATTCTTTCCCTGGTGTCCTGGGTCCAGCCAGGACAGTGTTACTTTTTGCAGTAGCCAGGAGAGGGGATGGCTAGGACACAGAGGTTATTCTCTGTACCACATCATGTCATTTTTCAGGTACAGGGGAAGAGCTTCCTTTTGGGTCAGGGGAGCATGGAGCAGTCAGGTCAGTGGTGAGCATTTAGCATGTGAATCACTCGGCTCTCTCTTGTATGGTTTTGTTGTTAATATTGTTGTTGTTACTGTTTCTTATCTCATTGCTATTTCCAGTTAATTGTTCTTATCTCAACCCATGATCTTTACCTTTTATGACTCCAATTCTCCTCTCCAGCCTGCCAGAGGGAGAGGGGGACTGGAGGGGGAAGTGAGGCAGTGACACATGGTTTCAGTGGGAACACTAAATTGGAGAATACCATTCCAAAACCAGAAGGGCCTTAAAGTAAGAGAATATTTACAGGGAGAATGTTGTGATAACTCCAGAGAGGAGGAACTTACTGCAGTGTATGAGGCCCTGACTACTCTTTATCCTGCACAGTTCAATACTAGGCAGCACCCTCAGGGGACAAGGAGGAAAGCAGACCAACAGGCCACTCAAACTGCAGCTGAACCAGAGGAACAACCCGTGCCAGTAGCAGCCACCTCTATACAGAAGAAGATATCCAAGACAAAATCAGTTTGCTTAGTGAGGGATGAAGAGGAAGCAGGGCCTTCAGAATGGAAGAGAGAGGCAGGGCCAGAAATAATCATTTGATCCCTACCCCAGGAGAGATGCGAGACATTGTATTTCAAATTAAATTCAGAATATTTCTTTACCTTATAATTGGTCCTTTTCTTCAGTCTTCAACCCCCACATTTTAAAATGTTATTTTCAAATTTAACTTGAAGTATTTTAATTTTTTCTTTTCCTCATCTAAAAAATACAACTACGTTCAAGGACTCTTATTCTCCTTTCATTTTTCTCTGATTTGCTTTCCTATTCCAAACATTTTTATTCTGAAAGTTTACAAAATAACAAATAAGAAAAGGTAACTCTTTCCTCTTGCAACTTTTTCACAGGTGAAAGTATTATAAATTGTTACATTTTAAGAAAGTATTTCTCTAACCGATATGTTTACTTTGACAGTTGGCCCTGTTACGGAAAATGCTGAAAACACTTTTAAAGACAGGTTACTTGAAAATCTATTTAAAATATATGCCCCATTACTCCTTCAAAATATTACTGAAAATCCTACAGTGTACCATATGCAAGTAGAATTTCTTTGTAATCTGATTACATCTACCTAACAAAAAAAAGCAAAACAAACAAGCAAAACACAACTACAACAACAACAAAAATTTATAAGTACACCGTATGTACATATAGTCTTCCCATCGGTGTGCACATATTACCTCTTTGGAACTTATACCATGTCTCCAAATGTATAAGAGCAGATGAGCCAGAACATGGCAATTTTACTATGTAGAAATTGTCTGTTCTATGTACCAGAACAAGAGTCAGACTACACATATCAATCTTAAGTATGTTCAGGGACGCTATTGTGAGAAAGGCACTCTTGAAGAATGGACTAGAACTATACTTTTTTGGACCCTGATCTCTTGAATTCTTTTTTTAGTTTTTGTTTGTTTGGTTGGTTTTGGTTTTGGTTTGTGTTTTTTTTTATTCAAATACTACAGCCTTTAAAAACAGCATGGCATCTGGACAGTGATGATAACGTATCTCTTATCACGGCAAAAATCAGGAGTTAAAGTCCCATTAGTTTAATGAAAGAGGGCTGTGAATGGATGAAAAATAAGAGCAGAAGAACAGAATTAAAGGTGTATCAACCCTGAAATAATAGAAGTCTTTGTTCTCATGTATGTACCATTTACTCTAGATGGATATGAACTTAGCTTTTTTGTCAGCTTTATGTCAAGTTATAGGATGTTATGTGTCAGCTGAAGGTGTCCTCTTAGATGAAAGGTTCCATTTCCTTTCTCCATGAAAAAAACATATTAGGGTCATAGGCACTTCAGGCCAGAAGAACTCTTAGAATTTAAAAGAAAATCTGCAGTGCTTCAGTTTAAATAAAATGTAAAGTAGCAAAATGAATGAGATATATGAAATATCCATTTACATGACTAATGACACCCATATCTATCCAGTAGTATGCTGACTGTAACTCAAGGGTGTGAGAACAAATTGTTTCATGAAGTAAATGCTTTCATTTTGTGTTCTTAAGGACCGTGATGTTGGGACTAGGTTTTTCAAGACTTAGAAAAGGATTAGAATTCATCAATACTGTAAGAGCATGGGAAAGATTGATTCAGTGATTAATCTCATGTTAAACACATGGGAACAAAACAGCTGAGTGTATTTGTCTCCATAATCCCTTTTCCCAAATGTAATTACACATGGAATTGATCAACTTGTGTTTCTTCTGAGTCAGTAGTAGACATATTAGAATTGCTAGGCTGCCTAATAACTTAGTACAGATCAGCAGTCTTCAGTGCTAGAGAAAATTAGCTACTACCACTGTAAGAAAAACTTTAAATTTCAAAATTTTTCATGTAATATTTTTCCAAAGAAAATGTCAATTCTCTTACAAGAATGACTTTTATAATGTCTAGCATATCCTTTGTATACTGAGTATCTTCCTGTCTTAGGGGGGACCATTTTTTTTCTATGTACCAAATACTTACTGAGTTAGAACATTGTCTTCCATGGCTTCAAGGGAGTAGAGACAATACTAGACAATAATCACTCTCTTTTGAAATTAGCTTTTTGCTACAAGGTGAATGTCTACTGCTGCCTTTGTTACTGCTGGTTTCTGTGGAAAAGAAATAGAGCAAGCCTGGAGCAGCACAGGTATTAAAATGAAACGAGGGGAAATGCCGTCTTGAATCTCAGAGTTGGTTGCCTAGGTTTTTGAGAGAAGCAGAGCTGAGCATGTTTGTTTTCTTCAGGGTGTCTCATTGTGACCTCATTGGCATATTTGCTTTTTTGAGGTCTGTTCTATGACCCCAGGACTCTCGTGGACTCTATGGGGAGAATCAGTTGTTCACCCCAAGACTATTTCACATAGCAAAAAGCAATGCAATGCAACACTGTGCTACAAATGTTGAAAAAATTTTGTTGTTCTAATTCCTACCTATTTCAGACTTGGTGTTTCTCCCCACACCACTGGAAACAAGCAATACTTCACTAAAGCTGTGAGGGATAAAAGCTTGTGTGCGGTGCATATTTTTTCTCTGAGCAATCAGACTGTCATATTATATATTAAATTCCATTTTTAAATGTACTTAACAGTATTCTAACTGCTGTCCATTAGTATTTCATTTTCAAAGACAGCTACAAGATGAAATAAAATTTAGAGTGCTTAGGTTTAGGTTAAATCATAAAAGATCCTGTGTTCATCTGACACACTTAACAGCTTTACAATTTCCTTCTATGTTCACCATTTACACCTGGTGGAGTTCCAAGCTATCTTTCAGTAGAAATGCAACTTGTGCAGTTACAATTTTCGGGTGATTAAAAGGTTACAAATCAAAAATACAATATTAAGGAAATATTTAATCTAATTAATCTGATAGGAAGTATAGTCTTCCACAGTATGCTTCTGATCAAGATAATATTTTTTCCTTAAGATGAATAAAAAGCACTATAAACCCCAAGTAAACAAATTCCAGATACAGAGATTAATCTTTTCTTTGTACCTTTTACTTTTTAATAGCCATGGTATATTTCCTATGATTATTCTAGGATTTAAACTATAGGAAAAGAACAACTATATTTTTGTTCCTAGACACACTTGCTACACCAAAAATTTCAGATTGTATGAAAAAAATTGCTTAACATATACAAATACACAAATAGATACATATATACACAAATATATATATAGCGCACACTTTCACTGTGTCTTGAAGGAGAAAGAAATGTTCCCAGTATCTATAGAAAACACAGTCTTTGATGTACTTTGGAGGGAGGGAAAATAGTCTGGTTCTGTTTTTTTGCTGCAACAGCACAGCAGAATTATATTAAGAGCAAAGCTGTCGGTGTTACTGTTATTAATATCAGGAAGATCTCAAAAGATATGACACTTGGTCTGGAGTCATACAGCCTATTCAAGCTTTCCCTGGACATCCAAACTATTTGACTCTGAGGTTTCTTCATCAGAGCTGTTTCATCCCCTAGGAAAAATTATGATTAAACCTATATATCTCGACCTATTCAAGAGCCATACAGACTTGCCCCTGCTGAATTTCCTTTGAAGGGAAGAAGAGCATACACCTACCACCCTCACTGGTCATTGGGGACAATACCAGATCATACACAGCTGTTATAATATAAAAACATACTTGTCCCTTTGGAGAATAAATCTATGCCAGATGAAGGATGGCCCCCATAGAGGTAGGATGTGATCACATAATTAACATGCACATCAGAAGCCTCAAGTGTTCCTGGAAACATGCAATTTGGAATTTCCAAACTTCTGTGTGCTTTACTTCCATGTCAAACTTCTGTCAGCATAGTTTTCTTTTCCGATGCACAACAAGGTTCAGAATGTGGAAAGGTGAAGGGCAGAAATATTATCCAATGTGTCATTACTGTAACACCAAATAGCATGGTAAAGCTCTTGGCAGGTTTGTGCACTGTGGTTTTGGGGTTGAATTTGATTTTTAACTTGCTGTTGTGAAGACTTCGCAGTCCAGAAGCAAACCAGTGTACACCATGTGCATATTTTTGCCTTGTCTGCAGTGGGACAATAGTGACATTTGAAGTAACTGGTTTAAATTCACTATCCATCTCTTTCATGTCCTTCCAGTGTGTCCCTTTATGTGTGTGCCGGTTTGGCCAAAATCTAGCAATATATCCTCTGAGAGGAAACCAGGTTACAACCACCCTTCCCCCCACAGGGTTCGGGGAAAAAAAGATATTTTCCTCGAAGGAAAGTGAATGAGATAAGAACTATTTATTTAACAAACACACAGGGAAAGGATAATAATGCTAAATAATGAAATGAAATCTCTCGCTATAGAGAGAAACCTGGGAAGATTTCAGAGTCCTTCTGTAGGTGCGGTCTCTCTCCTCCTCGGAGCTGGGTCGGCGAGGGCCCACCCCCCGGGCCTCGGGGAAAAATTCTCCCGATGTGTTCTGATGTTGTTGAACAGTCCAGAAGAGAAGAAAGGAAAAAACCAAAGTTCCAGGAAACAAAAGTTCAACTTTCCGTCTCACGCCGGGAAGAGAAGGAAAAAAAACCGAAACCGCTGGCTGAAGGAAAGCGAGCAGGGTGCTCCCTCCTGCTCCTGCAGCCAGAGAACGCAGAGAGGAGTGTAATCTCTGTGT
Organism: Lycocorax pyrrhopterus obiensis; assembly: GCA_014706295.1. Lineage (NCBI taxonomy): Eukaryota > Metazoa > Chordata > Aves > Passeriformes > Paradisaeidae > Lycocorax > Lycocorax pyrrhopterus. The sequence goes on from JACSVZ010000014.1 coordinate 29,544,695, forward strand.
CCTTGGGAAACTGTTTTGAAAAGTTCGTTTGGTTTTTTTTTTTCAAGCTCAGTTTAAAGGCACAGAAAAGGCACAATATTACTTTTTGGGCATAGAGCATGATAGGGGATACACATGATAGAGTCACCCCAAGACATTCCACCCGTTATCACATATCATTGGCTCAATGCCCAAATTAATATATTCTAACTCTACACACACACACACACATTAATACATATATACAGCTATGTACAAACAGTGACAGTGACACTCAGCAAGCAGAGGTACAGGCATTTCACATTACATGTGGTTTTCACCCAACAATCAGATCTCCCTGCGGTACACAACGTGTTGTTCCGTCTCTCTGCATTACCCACCATGTGCAACCAGGTCCCTGAGCAAAGACAACCCCACGGATGGGTTTGTCTGTACTCGAGGCAGAAGTAACCCAAACAGTCTTTCCTAACAGTCCCCTGGCATGCACTACTGGAACCTTGTCTCCATCTACTGTGTGCAGGGATTCAGATTGGGCTGGACCAGCCCTATTGGTGGAACCCCGAGTGTTGACTAACCAAGTGGCCTTTGCTAGATGCTGTTCCCAATTTTTGAAAGTTCCCCCGCCTAGGGCCTTCAAGGTGGTTTTCAGCAATCCATTGCATAGCTCCACTTTCCCAGCTGCTGGTGCATGGTAAGGGATATGGTACACCCACTCAATGCCGTGTTCTCTAGCCCAGGTGTTTATGAGGCTGTTCTTGAAATGAGTCCCATTGTCAGATTCAATTCTCTCGGGGGTACCATGCCTCCACAGGACTTGCTTTTCAAGGCCCAGGATGGTGTTTCGGGCAGTAGCATGAGGCACAGGGTAGGTCTCCAGCCATCCAGTGGTGGCTTCTACCATTGTGAGCACGTAGCGCTTGCCTTGGTGTGTTTGAGGCAGTGTGATGTAATCAATCTGCCAGGCCTCCCCATACTTGTATTTGGACCATCGCCCACCGTACCATAGGGGTTTCACTCGCTTGGCTTGCTTGATTGCAGCGCACGTCTCACAGTCATGGATCACCTGGGAGATACTGTCCATGGTTAGATCCACCCCTCGGTCTCGTGCCCACTTATAGGTGGCATCTCTGCCTTGATGACCTGAGGCATCATGGGCCCATCGAGCTAGGAACAACTCTCCCTTGTGTTTCCAATCTAAGTCTATCTGTGACACCTCTATCTTTGCAGCCTGATCTACCTGTTCATTGTTTCGGTGTTCCTCATTAGCCCTACTCTTGGGGACATGAGCATCTACATGGCGGACTTTCACAAGCAGCTTTTTCACTCGGGCAGCAATGTCTTTCCACTCTTCAGCAGCCCAGATGGGTTTTCCCCTACGCTGCCAATTGGCCTTCTCCCACTTTTCCAGCCATCCCCACAGAGCATTGGCTACCATCCACGAATCAGTATAGAGGTAGAGCTTTGGCCACTTCTCTCTTTCAGCAATGTCCAGGGCTAGTTGAACAGCTTTGAGTTCGGCAAATTGGCTTGATCCACCTTCTCCTTCAATAGCTTCTGCAACCCGTCGTGTGGGACTCCATACGGCTGCTTTCCACTTTCGTTTCATCCCTACAATGCGACAAGAACCATCGGTGAAAAGAGCGTAGCGTGTGTCTTCTGCTGGCAGTTGGTTGTATGGTGGAGCTTCTTCAGCACGTGTCACTTGCTCTTGTTCTTCCTCGTCACTGAGACCAAAGTTTTCACCTTTGGGCCAATTTGTGATTATTTCCAAAATCCCAGGGCGATTCAGGTTTCCGATACGGGCGCGCTGTGTGATGAGAGCGATCCATTTGCTCCATGTGGCATTGGTGGCATGGTGGGTAGAGGGAACCTCTGCTTTGAACATCCACCCCAGCACCGGTAGCCGGGGTGCCAGGAGGAGCTGTGCTTCAGTGCTGATTACCTCTGAGGCAGCTTGGATTCCTTCATAGGCTGCCAAGATTTCCTTCTCTGTTGGGGTGTAGTTGGCTTCAGACCCTCTGTAGCTTCGACTCCAGAATCGCAGTGGTCGACCTCGAGTCTCATCAGACACCTTCTGCCAAAGGCTCCAGGACAGACCATGGCTCCCGGCTGCAGAGTAGAGCACGTTCTTCACTCCTGGTCCTGTCCTGACTGGGCCAAGGGCTACCGCATGAGCAATTTCCTGCTTGATCTGGGCAAAGGCTTGTTGCTGTTCAGGGCCTCAGTGGAAATTGTTCTTCTTGCGGGTAACCACGTAGAGAGGACTCACAATCTGGCTATATTCAGGAATATGCATTCTCCAAAAGCCTATGACACCTAGGAAAGCCTGTGTTTCCTTCTTGTTAGTTGGTGGAGACATTGCTGTGATCTTATTGACGACCTCAGTGGGAATCTGACGCCGTCCATCTTGCCATTTCACTCCCAGGAACTGGATCTCTCGAGCAGGTCCCTTGACTTTGCTCTTCTTGATGGCAAAACCAGCTTCTAGGAGAATCTGGATGATTTTCTCTCCTTTCTCGAACACTTCTGCTGCGGTGTTCCCCCACACAATGATGTCATCAACGTACTGCAGATGTTCTGGAGTCTCACCCTTTTCCAGTGCAGTCTGGATTAGTCCATGGCAGATTGTGGGACTGTGTTTCCACCCCTGGGGCAGTCGGTTCCAGGTATACTGCACACCCCTCCAGGTGAAGGCAAACTGAGGCCTGCACTCTGCTGCTCTACAGTACTTAGCACTGTGCGATAGGCATATGCCAAGGCCCAGCATATTGCGATGAACTGTTTCTCATTAGAATTGTCATTGTATTTCTCTTTCAGATATTTCCCCACCTCAGCTGGGTTCTGAATTTGTTTAGGGGGGTAATTGCAAATTATTGGGTCAGAGAATTTCTTCAGGATTTGGCCCATATCCTCCCATTCTCCACCCCACTCAGGATTTTCCACCTCTGGGACAGGTGTCTCCTCAGTCACCCTGGAAATCTGAGCCCTCATTCTAGACAAGCTGCAAACCATATAGAGGAAGACTACCAGATTAAATACTAGGAGGGTGGTCTCTTTAACATCCAGGGGAAACTGAACCTTCTCAAAAGATGATGTATCAAATTTAAAGGGGAGGGAGATGAAAGGCTGGGAAACCCCGTCTCCTCCTCTTCTAACAAACTGAGTGCAATTTCCAATAAACTCCCAAAACAGGCCACTGAAACTAGGACTGGGGTTAGGATGGAGAAACGACGTATCATACACACTTTGAACAACTGCCTGTACCTCTGTTGACTTCTTATAAATCACTATCACCGAGCAAAGCAAAATAGAAATCCGGATTCGGGCCCCTGCTCTGTAAAAGTTTCTTATCAGCGATAGGATCAGACCAAGGTGTGGATAGGTAAACAGGCCTAGGGACCAAAAAACCACCAGTACCTCAAGGAAGCCTATGGACCAAAAAAACGTGAGTATATCCAGCCAGAGAGACATTATGAACTCAACCAACATGGTATCTACTTTACCCCAACACAAATTAGTTAAATTCAAACCGAGATGTAATTAGTACAGGTTTTTTCACTTTCCTTCGAATCCTGCCGACTACGCCAATAAGAATTTGTGCCGGTTTGGCCAAAATCTAGCAATATATCCTCTGAGAGGAAACCAGGTTACAACCACCCTTCCCCCCACAGGGTTCGGGGAAAAGAAAATATTTTCCTCGAAGGAAAGTGAATGAGATAAGAACTATTTATTTAACAAACACACAGGGAAAGGATAATAATGCTAAATAATGAAATGAAATCTCTCGCTATAGAGAGAAACCTGGGAAGATTTCAGAGTCCTTCTGTAGGTGCAGTCTCTCTCCTCCTCGGAGCTGGGTCGGCGAGGGCCCACCCCCCCGGGCCTCGGGGAAAAATTCTCCCGATGTGTTCTGATGTTGTTGAACAGTCCAGAAGAGAAGAAAGGAAAAAACCAAAGTCCCAGGAAACAAAAGTTCAACTTTCCGTCTCACGCCAGGAAGAGAAGGAAAAAAAAACCGAAACCGCTGGCTGAAGGAAAGCGAGCAGGGTGCTCCCTCCTGCTCCTGCAGCCAGAGAACGCAGAGAGGAGTGTAATCTCTGTGTCCTTGGGAAACTGTTTTGAAAAAGTTCGTTTGGTTTTTTTTTTTCAAGCTCAGTTTAAAGGCACAGAAAAGGCACAAAATTACTTTTTGGGCATAGAGCATGATAGGGGATACACATGATAGAGTCACCCCAAGACAATGTGAAAGGAAAATTTTAATGGATACTTTTTTCTTTTATTTCTACGCACCCAGCTTGTAATAAAACAGCATCGATTGGTAATGTAAAATCAAGAAATAATTAACACTTCAATTTTGAGTCCCTGATAAATTTGCCATCAAGATTTGAAACACATCAAATTGAAAAGATTCAGATGAAAGCACTTTTCAGCATCTAAAACAAATTGCTTCATCTATGTGTTAAGATTTTGTCATATTTAACTCTCATGGTCAGTTGTTTTTCTCCAACTCACAATTACACTCTCTTTTGACAAAATGCTTAGCAGATTTTCAGTTACAGTGACAATTATTTCAGCTAGGATTTCATTGTAGCTGAAGTAGGGCAGAGTTTCTCCTTCTTAGTCTTTTGTCTGAGTGTGGGCATGCTGTCTTGTACATGTGTGCATCACAAAGCACAAAGGTACACTGTTATGGAGAGGATTTTTTTCTTTAGCAAAATATAGCTTACAGCAGCTGAGCCAATCAGAGATGAAGACGGGCAAAAGCATGGAACAGACTGACACAGGAATGCAGCTCCAGCCATCTGATGTCTCTATTAAGCCCATCTCATTAAGCTGTTTATTGCGCAACACTTTTGGCTGCAATTTTTGCAAAGCTACCAATCAGATCTCAAAACTTGTAAGTTCACTCAACAGTGGATGGAACCAGCAGTCTAATTTATTCCACACTTACTCCACCACCTCAAAAAAAGCCCTAAATGTCTAAAGAATGAAAACGTGGTAAAAATGCTTGTAAGAAAGGTTAGTGTAGCAGTCCCAAACCAATACTTACTTTTTGGGCATGGAACAGACTTCTGTTTGTACTAGGGCATTGAATTCCCATGAAGTGGAATAGTCTGATGTTGTCGGGTATCTAATTTTCTAAAAAAATTTGTCTTAATCTTTATTAAGTCTCTGTCCTGTCATCTGAGATCTTTCTTCTTATTGTCATCTAGCATATTTTGTAACATCACTTAGTTCAAAATAGTTGTCGAATATTTTCTTTAAATGCAGGCATGTATTTTTCACTAAGAAAAGTGCAAGGTATTATTGTCACAGTAGAGCTATACAAAGCTGTGTGCATCATAGCAGTTTCCTGAAAATCTTTTTACCCCACAGATAGCTTATCACCACTGTTTGCACTTTGAAGGTGTATAAACATTAGTGTTGAACTAATGAACATTTATCTGGCATGACTGATCAAATTATGCCTCTCTACATGAGGATCAGACACATTAGTCTTTCTAAATACTGAAGAGCAGAAAAACCTCCTTTAGGAAAAAGAGTTGACAGTGAAATTGCAAAAATCAATATTTCAGACATTGGGAAATATTTGGATCTCCAGGACGGTTTTAGCCATGGCTTGCGAAATGGGAGAGAACTATAGAGCTGCTGCTGCAATGGCATCTAACGACTGGAAGATCTTCTGCTGTACTGGTATGGATGAAATATTGTCTCAACATTCATTTATTCTGTGTCCATCACCTGACCAGACTGGTGTAAACCTGGAACATGCAGAGGTGACTGCTGAGTTGGGGACCCCCAGCACAAAACACTTTTTCTAGGAGACAATGTTCCAAGCGATGGTGTAGATAGAGTTTCAAGGCAACAGAGAATGAGAGTCCTGGGGAGAGATCCAGAGCCTCTGGACCACCCAGCTTAGGGAGTTGGAAGCTCATGTTGCCCTCTCTCACAGCCACCAGAATAAGAAAGCAGGTAAGTGAGCAATCAACATGTGCTAGTCTTTTTCAGCTCTGCAGGCAGTAGTTAGACCCTACAGTGATACAACTTTTGATCTTACACAGCCTGTGACAAAGCATCATGGACTACCTATTCAGAGCTAAAATTCAGAGCTGTGTATGTTTAACTAGTAAAAAGAGTGTTAATGCACAGAATCTATACAAGAATCTATACCGTTTAAATTGAAGGATTTATTCAGCATGCTAATTCTTATCAAGCAAAAGACAAAAATTTAACCTGTATATATACTGACAAGTGAATTCAGTTCAAGAAACTGAGAAAGTTTTCAGGTACTCTGCTAAGTTACTGGTCAAGAGGCTGAATACGACTCCGAGCAACCTGATCCAGTTGAAGATGTCCCTCCTCATAGCAGGCATTGCTGTTTTAGATGAACTTTAAAAGTCCCTTCCAACTCAAACTATTCTATCACTCCATCCTTCTCTCATCATTCTAAAATTCTCTCACTGAAGCTTCATTTGAGTTGTAAAGGCCCATGCTGCTATTTCTATACCAAGTTTCAAGTCAGGAAAGAGAGCTTGTTTTCTGAATTAAGTAAGCTTTGAATTTAGTCTGTCTTCCGTGATTTTTGCTTGGGCTACAGGTCAGCTGCTAAACCACTGTGTAAATTATTTTTGAATCAAAAAATACTGGAGCATATTATCTCTTTTCTTGCTAGACCTAGTTTTAAACAGTCAGTTTAGGAACTCCAGTTTTACAGCTTTAATTCTTCTTCAATTAACTGAGACACCAGAAGCATTATAAATAAATTATTTCATTTGAGGGAAGAGCTGTATTTTCTGATGGATTTTGCTAGTAGCAAAATAAGTGGGAAATAGTCACCTTAAAATGTCGCACATGCATCAAGTGTACATGACCCCTTCCAGCACACATACTGATAGTAAGCTAAGACTTTAGTCATCCACCTACAACAAATCAAACAGGCTGGATTTTGGTTACAACCTAAAGAAGTTATATCCTTTTTTCGTTAAAGTAAAAGTAATCTTGACAACTGTTGAGTTTTATTCCACAAGAGTTTATGATGTTATTGTTTCTCATGTGTCTTACATAATTCAATGTACAGATAGCTAATTTGCTTTATAAGGTAGAAGAAAATGCTCTACATTCTACGAAGTAGTACACTGATTTAATTAGAAATGAAGAGTATAAAAGATCCCTTTTTGACATATGGTTTCAGCTTGCACATCAGTATACCTTTTGACCTCTCTACACACCTGCATGCGAACATATACATGCCTATATCCACAAACAATAATGCAATATATTCCATGGCAGAATTCTCTCACAATAGTGGTCTAGACATTCTATTCTTTTATAATCTTTATTGTTTGACAGTTTATGGAGTAGTTTTAACAAGGAATGTGTGAGACCTTTTCTTATACAAGCAATCCCAGTGTGCCATGACCTAGTGCAAGAAAAGGGAAGTGCTGAGAAATATATTTCCACAGAAACTGTTGAACAGACATGGTCTTCTTTGCCACTCAACTTGTTTACTCAAACTGAACTGCCTGTAAATCAAAATGATAAATCAGACACCAGTATTGGCTACACAAATTCTTTTTCTCCCTTGCTTTTAAGAAGGAAGTAAGTCTTATCTTACGGTCCCCTTTTTTTTGCTGTTTATAAGTTCTTTTTTCCAGAAGTATTCATGGCCACTTGCCTAATTCTGACAATTAAAAAAAAAAAAAAAAAAAGAAAAAGAAAATGTAAGATTCAGTTGGTATTCGGTGACAATTAGATCACTGAACGACATCCTCAGAAGACCGAGCTGTTGCTAACAAACCAAGAAAACTTGTCTTTGACCTTCAAATTAAATACAATTCAGAGTCTTTTTTATTATTGTGTTTCTCGAACAATTTACAATTTAAGATTTTTTTTCCTACATGAGAAAAATGTAATCTTCAGAGAGAGAAACAGTTTTAAGTGCCTTGATTCCTTTACTAATGGTAATATTTCTTGCTTTGACATACATTGATCACAAGCAAAAAGATTTGCATATATCCATTGTTTTCCATACGAATGGGTGCAAAACATTGAAGTATATTTGCAGATCAAGAAGACAGTGTTCAGTGAGATCGTTCAAGATTATTATGATCTTTCATGATTATTATGATTATTATGAACACGGCAGAAAACATCTACCTGATATTTTCTTAAAGATGATTTAGGCACTTAAAATTATTATTTATTTATTCATTTATTGAGAATAAAACTAGGTAAATAATTTAAAGAAACTTTTGGCAGGTTTATTTGTATTTCTCTGATCATGAAGGCAACTGAAATGCCTAAGAAAATAAAATTTCATTTGTATGTCATCTGAAAAGAATTTGAAAACTTAGTTTAACTAGTCTTTTGCTGAGAGCCTAGTGCCAGATGACAATTAGTGTTTTACACTTTCATTGTAAATTCAAAATAGCTTACTCCAGCTGTCTGCAGATTATATATGAAAAAGAAATGGATTATAATTCATCTTGTCATTTTGATTTTCCTGCATATGGTGACATTGAGGCAGGACAACTTGGAATAAAACTGGTTTTTCCTGTCTGACTTCTGCCATGTGTCAAGTTTGATCAAGCAACAAACAAGTGAAGCATACTTATTACCCACTAACCATTGTGTTTCCCAAAAATATACAACAAGTGAAAGAACTATGAGGGGCATATTTCTTTGTATGTCCCTGTTTTTAACATTTATCATCTTTTTTTAATATTATTCTTGTGAACATCCTAAAGAACCCTTGGAATCTGACTATAAGCTAGACATGTTTCTCTGGAAGCCAGTGAAGAACACAGATGGGAGGGAAGTGTGGATAAGTCTATGAAATCTGTACAGCATAGCTAAAAAGAATGTCTTCTGAAGGAAATCTCAAATGAAAAGAAATTTAGCTGTAATTATTTATTTTTTCTAACATCTGCTTTAAACCATCTCTGCAAAATTTGTCCTGTATTTAATCAAAAACAAATGGCAGAACTATTTCATTTTAAACAAATGAAGAAAAATTGTTCTGACCCGATTTTCAGTTTGCAGCCAGATTTTAGATTTAAGAAAAATTACCATGATCTTAAGGTCCATCCTAAGAAAATAAAAGCCTAGCAAAATAGGATAGTAACCTGAATATTAAGATGAGATTTATTTTGACTAATGAGGCATTTAAGCTGAATTCTTGATTATTTCTTCATTTGGAAGTTCCTGCTCATAACAAGGTCAAGGTTTCATTCCACAGATTTTTTTTTTTTTTTTAAAGATTCGGTTGATCTTTGACCCCACACTTTTGCTTAAGGTGGGTCATTCTACCTAAAGTGAACACGTGTTAATATTCAGTGGGGGGTATTCTTGTGACACCAAAGAAACCTGCATGACACTCATCCAGCTACAGACTTTACTCATTTTTTTCTCTAGCCCTTTTTTTCTCTTCCTTTTTTTGTTGCATTTATTCACAGTTGACCCAGTATTTTTGATGCTGTACGAGAGTCGGTATCCTAGACATCCCAGGGATTTGAATGACTCGAATAATGCCTGCATGAGAGATGAGAAGCAGAAGTATATTGTTGAACCTTTGAAGAAAGGTTGACATTTTCCTGGCCTTGAGCAGCTCTCTTCGGTATTGAAGCTTTTGCAGCTTTCAACCCTTTGATTTATGAGCAAAAGTGTAACACATCTTGGCCATTATGGAATCATAAAAGTCCTTTATATCTTCCCATTTCATTTTTACTTAAAGAAAAAAGAAGTTAACTCCTTTCCTATTATGTCTCTTTCCATTTTTTGGATATTTTTCTATTTTTGGAATACGAGATTATTTATGAAATTTTTTTTTTTGTTAAAATGGTATGAAGACTTTTAGATGTTACTTCTCATTTCAAAAAGTCCTATAAGGATTATTGGACAAGCTTTCAAATTCTGAAATCAGAAATTAAAGCACAAATTTAAGTGTTTAAGTAGTTAAAATCATAGCAATTTTGAAGAAAAGAGAGGGTAACGAAAAGAAACTTTGAAAATAACAAAACATTGTTTTGTATGATTCACATCTCACTTTTGTTCACCTAAGAACAAAAAACATAATTAGAATTAAGCTTACTTAAGCTTATTGGTTTAGTGTAACTGTTTCTGCTTCATGTAGTCTACAGGACTCCTTTTAATGTAATCATCCACTCTCACTAATAGTGATAATTTTTCAGTGTTGTAGCACTAACAAAATGTTTTCAGATTTTTTAACGGAGTAAGCATTGATTATAGCTGTTATTGGTTGTAATTTATTTCTACAGCCTCGTGCAGTTTATCTCTTTTGTAATCTCCCTGCAATCCACAGTAACATTTCTATCAGCTGCACTGAAGGCAAAATGAGACTACTTCTAGCAGTGCATCCCTATGGTTACTGTGGACACTTTACAACAATTTCATAATCATATTAATTACATTATCTGCATCTGTGGCTCTGTTCACAGTGAAAATCAAGCTGGTCTTGTCTTGGAAATTTAGTTCATAATTGAGCTTATGTTAATACTGACCTTCAGTGGGATCTATTGATTTTGGTCCAGCCTTACACTAACACTGAAACTATACTCATTGCTAGCCAACTTCTACAGGTCAGTGCAAATCCTGACTAGAAACCGGTTTCATTCTTTTATTATTATTATTATTATTATTATTATTATGATTATGTTATTTTTTGAATAAAAATTGTCAAAAACAACCCATCTAGCTGAAGCCCACTTTACTTGCCTTTGTTGATTTTACAGATGCTCCTTCCAAATCATTTCTTCCCTTAGTCTTGCAGAGTTTTGCAAGACAAAAAAATTTGAAAAACAACTTTCCATCATACCATATCACTTCTAATATTCTAGTAAATATTCTAGCTAGACAGTAAAAATTCAGATGAAGGCTGATAAGAGCAAATGAACTGACATATGTCTCAGAACTACATTATTGATTTTTGAAAGACTCAAGAAGAGACTTCTGACTCAACAGTGCACCACTAAACAACAAGAAAAATTTATATATTCAGAGTCTCCTCTCGTGACACAGAAAGAATAAAATTTTAAAAGCTAGAAGAATAATGAAATCATTAAAAAGTCATGTGAGTCATAAGCTCAGTTTTTAGGCATCGCCCTGGGTCATAAGTTTTAGCACTTCACAGCCACACTTGGAAACTCTGGAAGGAATTCAGTTGCACATATGTGAACATCTAGTGCCATTTGAGGCATCCTATGGAAATTAATTTTTCTTTCAGGTGTTGCTCTGAAAGGATGCGGAACTGTCAGATTTCACAGAGAACACACCAATGTACAGTATTCACCTAAAGTATTTTAAATTACATTTCTATTTATGAAAATAAAAGCCATACATGGGGTTTAGATGCACGTTACCACATGAGAAATCCAAAGGAAATAGTTACGCAAATTTAGTTCTCCCAAATTTATTTTTTGTTTATTTGTTTCTTTACAGGTTTTTAGTACGTTAAAAAAAAAAGCAAAAAACAAAACTAAACCAAACCCCACACCATGCCTATCTTTCAGCACTTAGAAATTTATTAGAATAAATTGCAATATTTATTAGCTGGTGAATAAAATCTAAGGTACATGATAAAGCATTTGTCTTCTTATTTCCTTCAATAGTCTGCCTATTGATACCAACAAGCCATCCATACTATAAGGTAAACTCTTTCAGGAAATCCAACAAGGAAATTAATGAGTTTGAGTAGTGTGGGAGTTAAGCAGAGTTCACAGAAGTCAAAGGAAAGACTTTAGTGAGATAAATTTATTTGTACAATATAACAAAAATTTACTGCTTTATTTCTCCTTGTCTACAGAGTTTCTTAATATTGTAAGGGTGACCTTGGTACAAAATTATGGCAATCAGAGCCATTTGAAAATTAAAAATGAAGTTTATGACAAGAAATAATAGCATACAACTCATTGTATTTCAACTGAAATTATGAGAGAAAATTCCTAAGACCCTACACAAACCCAGAAATCTTCATTTGTTTTTAATATTATACAGATGAGTTTCTCATAGGCAATATAAATTTCTTTGAATATAATATTTGAATTTTCCCATTTTCTTCTCCTTCCAATTCTCCATTCTAGCTTATTTTTAAGCTCTTTTTCAGACAGATTTACTGCCTTATATTGACAGACTAAACTTTCTGTTATTCCCAAGTGAGTTAACATGTTCTTTCTCTTTTTCATTTTGCTTCTGACTCCTTTGGGCAAAAATAGTGCCTCTCTACCACACTAGAATGTCAAGAGATTTTATTAACACATTAAATAATTTGGATTGGGATTTCTAGATATAAAATGTTGTAATCATAACAGTTTATTTCATACACTGCTGTAGCAAAATGAGACTTCGTAAAAAACCAAAACCACGATAGACTGTCTTTAGGGGGAAGAGAATAGCAGTTTTATTCAAAAGTTTGTTATCCTTACTACTAACCTGAAAGAAAGTGAGAAAGTGTGTTTACAGAACTACATAACATTAAATGAGCATGAAGAAAAATAGTACCTGATTCAAAGTCTCAGGACAAAAAAAGGGGTTGAGTGTCCATATGGCTGCACTGATTACATAATGATGCAGATTTTTTATGAGACGAATTAATTCTGAAGTTCTGATTATAAGGGGGTTAGTTATTCCCTCAGATACGCAATATTTAAATAATGTTATGAGCAAAAGACTTGATGACTGAATAGGAGTTACTGTAAAAGGTGAATCATGGGGTTTGTATTTTTGGCCTTTATTTGGATGCTATGACTTCTACTTTAGGTAAGATACTTGTATTTAAGGACCTAGACAATGAACACAGAAAGAGGGGCCACAACATCAACCATAATAACTTCCTTGCCTGTTATCTTCTCTAATTATGACATCTTGGAAAAACATCATAAAAACGCAAAACTATAGGTTAATTTCTCCAGAATCTTGCCCCTCAGGTGCCAGATACATCCTCTTATTTTGTATAACAGCCTTAGATTTTTTTTTAGCATGAATGGGCCTCATTGAACTGTCTAAATTACTTTTTAGCATCTGAACTGTCAATTGGCAAGGAAATACACCTTTTCAAAATAACAACAGTGTAAAGAGGCATGTCCTCCTGTTCATTCTGAACCTGCTATTCTCTAGTTATAGCTGATGTCCATGCTTTATTGTATTTGAACAAACTATGAACACACTTCATTTCATATGCTATATACAACTTTGCCATACCTCTACTTCTTCCTTTATATCTTTTCTAGTATGAAATATACTAATCTCGTCACACTAGCTTCTTTAATCGGAGAAGGCTCCAGGGAGACCGTATTGTGGTCTTTCAGCTACCTAAAGGGGGCTGCAAGAGAGCTGGAGTGGAACATTCTACAAAGGCATGTAGTGATAGGACAAGGGACAATGACTTCAAATTGAAAGAGAGTAGGTTTATATTAGATATTAGGAAGAAATTCTTTCATGTAAGGGTGGTGAGGCCCTGGAACAAGTTGCCCAGAGAAGCTGTGGATGCCCCATCCCTGGAAGTGTTCAAGGCCACGTCAGATGGGGCTTTCAGCAACTTGGTCTAGTGGAAGGTGTCCCTGTTCATGGCTGGGGGGGTAGGAACTGGGTGGTCTTTAAGGTCCCTTCCAACACAAACCATTCCATGATTATATGAGGATAAGGTTATTGAATCAGTTCTGTTCTACGTAAAGCAGTGTTGGCTCGTGCCAAGTGCCTCTGTATAGGAATTCATGCAGAAAGAAAGGTGGAGGGGCAAAAAGAGACTGCAGGGTAAAGGGAGTAACAGAGATTCTTTAGATCTCTTAGCTCTTCAGGTGAATGCGTAGCATGGATTTAAACTAGAGAAAATTGTGTTTGAACAATGCACTTGTAGCTTGTGTATTTAAGCCTAACTACATTAATTTAATGTTTCACTATTTTGCCTCGATGATTTTAACAGACTTTGGTCTTGCTCTTGTTGGGTCAGTTTCTGTTGTATTAAGTTGTCTTTGTGTAAATTGTCTTTGGCTGAAAATGACAACCAGAAGATAACAAAGGGAGTTGGTCAGAAAGTACAACCTAAGAATTTGGAAAAACCCACAAAATTACTGACGTTTAATTGTATTTTTAGGCATGAAACTTTCTGAATTCAAAACATGTTAAGCATGAATGTTTATAATTTTTAGTAAAATATTAGAATTTTCATTGTATAAAGTAACAATGAACAGAAATGAAAACTAGTCTGAAGATTTAGGTAATAAAATTCTTTCACTAGAGCAATATTTTTACACCTAAATTGTCATTTCCTTCATGTATAGGCAGCAATGAGATGGAAAACAAAGACAACGGAAACCCCTAAGTTTGAAGAAAATAATCCTTAAGCTAATTTACCATAAAATGATTAACATCTTAACCAGGATTCAGAGGTTTCACAATTAATCACTTCATCACCAGATTATAGAATACTTAATGGGAAATGTAATTGTAAAGAATAAAAGTGGATAAAATAAAAATGTTTGAGTGAATGTAATCGACATCCGAAATAATAGTCTGTAAAGGCAAATCCAGTCATTTAGGTGATTCTGATGCATAATTCTTCAAACCCTGTGTTTGATCAACATAATATAATTTTGACTGATTTATTAACATTACTATTATTATTATTATTATTGCATATAATATTCTTTGATTGATTGGCTTTGTAGATAAGATTTGGAGATTGGCTTTGTAGATAAGATTTCTAGATAAGCATACACAAATAAAAGTCTCCCGTACCAAACAGCTAATCATAAAAATGAGGCTAAGCTTGAATGTGTTATTTTTTCAGACACTAGAGCTAGTATTACAATGTTCATGGTGTGTTTCTGCAGCCACTCTTCTTAGGCTACCCCCACTGCTGTACTCGCTTACTCTTCCGCATAAAGAAAGTACACTCCTCCTTCAGTCTTCCTCTCATCTGCTTCTAATGCTCTTTTTAAATATATTTGATACCATTGCTTTAATGTATTCTAACCACCATCTCCTTCCCATGGCTTTTGTGAACTATATTTGTCTTTCTGTCAGCAGAAGAAAATAAAGAATTCCTGTTGTTCATTTGAGATATTGTCTTAAAAATGTTTACAGTGTGAGATCATGTCCCTCAAGTTTTCTTGTCTTGTTGGTTATAAGTAACTCCCTTCATATCCATTGATATTTCATATTTCTAGAAATTATTTCTTTTTTATTTTTTCTCTTTAAGTTAAAGAAACAAACAAAACAAACTTCTGTTTGCAATCTCAATGCTCCTTCTCCATGCAGCAAAGTATATTAACATGATTCCTCCCTGGGTAATACTCCTAATTAAATGGTTATAACATTAACTTGTTTAACTAGTATATCAAACAGTTTCTGTGTTAAACTGCATTTTATCCTACTTGTGTGAATTTGTTCCCCAACTGAGGCAGACATGCTAGACACCAACTCCTGAAAGACTATCTTTTTTTAATCAATGAAAGACTATATTTTTTTAATAAATATAAAAAGAACTTCATGCATTTTGCATTTTGAAGGACTTGCACATATTCTAAAAAAAAAAAAATACACTTTTATCTATAACAAGAAAACAAATGTCTTTGGACACATCTGTAACTAAATTAGACCAGCTCTCAATGTCTGAACCTCACAAATTATGAGTTTGATTCTTCTTCTTTTGGCAAGGCTAAGAAATTACAGGCTTATGTGATTTGGAGTGGACATGTTGTGGTTTTTTGCCCTTCACACTGAAAAGACCCAAACAAACACAGATAGCCCAAAAAAACCCCTTATTTTTTCCCACCAGAAAATGAGCTAGTAGGTAGGTAAATCCATTATTTGCACAAACTTGCATACCAGAGTTCTTTATGGTTAACAAAGACACACCTATGGAGTTCTGCAAATAAATTTTGGGGGTGTTTTTCTCAAAAATGCCAGTCTTAAAGTAACAGCAAAAACTTAACAGTAAAGAGAACAATATCATCAGCTCCTATAGGAGAAGAAATGCCTGTGTATTATATTTTTACCTTCAATGTCAAGCAGTTAGAATGGAATGATATGAGGGAAATCTTATGACAGAAGCTTTCTGTATTGTGTTCTCTTTCCCAGTGGACTCACTGGCACACCATTTTGCCTGTTCACAAAACTTTAAGTACTACACATTTCCTGTCTAACCCACAACATTTTTCTGCTCATTTCCACAGGAAAGAGTGAGACTTTCAGCAGGAAGGAAAAGCAATTTTTAAATTCATCCAGCATGAAAAGATATTAAAGTTTGGGCCGTTTTTTTCCAAAGGGAATTAATCAAGTTTATTTCCCTTTTCCCTCTTTAAGATTCAAAATTGCTTTTTGAAGCTTAAAACCACCTAACAATAAAGATGCATATTCCAGAAAGAACACCAGAAAGAAAGCAGAGGCAGTGAGACAGACTTTATAAAATCTGTGTTTAAGATACTATTGCCAGTAAGTTGGCAGAAACATCTTTGATTGTCAGAAAAATCATTTTCTTGACAGGAGAGGATAGCCACAGTGAGTGTCATGCAGAAAAATCAGAGTTAATGGTCCACTATGAAAATTTTGTTTCAAAGTAGAATTAATACTGGCAGCTCAGGTGCAGACAGGGACTTCCACGCAAGATACCTTAAAAAAAAACCCCAACCAAACCCAGCTTTTCAGTTGTGTATGAGAAATACAAATTACCAGAATTCACATATTTTCTTGCACGAATGGCCAAGTGGGTGAAATCCAAATAAATCGGATAAAGTTTGCAAATGTTGAGGATGTAAACAGGTAACAGAAAACATTTAAACCTGCATTCACCCAAGAGACAAGTACAAAGACAGCCAGTTTCGCATTCAGAAGGTTTAATTCTAGGCCAAATTCTAACACAAAATGCAATCATCAGAGTTCCTTTAGCAGCTACAGGTTCACTGTCTTGAGTGTGACATGTATCCCTATCATTGCTAAATCAGAAAAAGCATGGTGAGTAGACACAAAGACTAAAAATAGAACTGAATAGGGATTAACTGGAAATTTAATGGGGCTTAGGTAGATTTCTGTTGCTAAAGCCCATCAAAACTCAGCCTAAATACCCGAAATCCTTCCCAGTAGCATTTTTGAAAGGAAAAACTTCTCTTTGGTTGGGATTTGGACTGAACACACATAGAGTTTCACTTAAATTTTATTTCTCAACAGAAAACAAGACCCCAGTCTTCAAATACTAGCTGATGCAAAAGTCCTGATGGTCTTTCTACTGGAAAAGGCCTAAAAGAGTTAAAGAACATAAGCTAATTGTGTTAGATTGAAGGCAAGGAGAGCAATTAGAAGCCTTGTTTCATGGAAGGTAAATTTTACCCTGAGTCTTTCTGTGCCACTAAATCCAAAACCAAGCTTTGTGTTGGCACTTTATACTAAGCTGATTTTCATCTAAACAAGCATGTGCAGAGAAGCAGAATAAAGGCAGTAAAGAGCTGCTCAGTGTCATGAACATCTTTCCTAGCAAGTCCAGGCTCCTGAAACCTTACAGGCCCTCAGAACCTCTATTTTTGGCAAAGAAATCTCAAGTGGTTTAAAGTGATGAATTTTTTAAGAGCTATGAATTTATTTAAATTGTGGTAAGCATTTTAAAAGCGATGAATTCATTTAAATTGTATGTGCATCTTTTATCTGGGCCAGCATCTTTCATTTCCAGTTTTTACTGTGGCTTATATTTCCTGTACTTAAAAATGAGCTCTGTTCTGAAGTTTGCATAGTACATTATGTACTTGATGGATCAAGTTCACACTGAAGTCAATGAGTTTGACTCAAGGGAAAGTGCTAAGCATATTTCCAGCAGGAATTATGATGAAGACTGTTATGATGACATAGTTCCAATTCTCTGAGAACTATTATAAAGATAACCTATATTGCAGACAACTTGAACTTTGAAAATGCCAATTCTTAAAAAGTAAGTCCTCAGTAAATCAGTATCATAAGTGATCAACAAAAAAGCAGAAACTTACAGAGATTTCAGTAGAAAACTGGAGCAGAAAAAACAAGGTTTGAAGCAGAGAGCAAGAAGCAAAACTACTGAAGAAGACAAAGGAAGCTCTGTTCCAACTGCATAGGGGACAATGTGAGCTTCTAGTTGAACTTCTGCATTGATTACCCTGTACTTATTTAACCATCACAGGTTCTGAATGACAAGTGACTTCTTACCCATAAACACAAGTTATAAATGCAAAACGGAAGCGCAGGAATGGAGACTGTTTTGTGGGTTTTTTCACTACAGAAGAAAAATTAGTAACAAAATTAGGTATTTGCATAATTGAATTCACACAGTGTCACAGGCAGAATAGGACCTTCAAGCAAAATTTATTAGAGAAGTTCTCCTACTGAGTCACAAGATGCAGAAAGGACCTCTTGCTTTCTAAACCCCTTTGCAGAGAGGAGCCTGGGTGCGTCTGGATCCAATCTTAGCCCCAGACTTCATCAACAGTTTATGTGTAAAGGATTATACAGGTTTAACTGAATAAGTTGTATAAGTTTGTCTGCAGGATTAAAGCTTAAAAGCCAGATATAGATATATTAATATATATGATTTATTATGATAATGCTTAGAACCAAAAGATCTTAAACAGAATTACTTACTACACAGTACAGGAACTATGACAACTATTACAGTATAGTGCACTATAAAGCAAAATTTTACCAATTATATTAAATGAATTTTATTAAAACTAGCAAAATTAATTATTAAGTAGAGGTTGATGTTACTCACTCATACCAACATTCATGGACAAATGTCTTTCGCTCAGGCTCGACGAGTAACCTTAAGGGACGTCCCTACTCAAGGAGGGACCCTCCACACATACACTCCAAGAAGGGGTATCTTAGAAGATCCTGGGCTTAAAATTTGATACTGGGCTTTATAAAGTGATTGACTGTCAGTCATAAGTCTCCTGGCCAGCTGCATCAGCTCAGCAGCTTTAGATAAGTTATCTGTAGTACCACTTGTTTGTTTCTTTATCTGGATATTTTACCAGGTCTACCTTATCTTCATCTCCCTATCAGGATGTTTAACTTTGGGACTGATGAGTCAGACAGGTTTTAGCATTATTCAACACTAAAAGCAGCATGATGTCCCTCCCCTTCTTCATGTACCACAGATAGCTTTGCAAACAGGACATTGTTCGAGTTGTTTTACTTCATTCCAGGCAGAGCATCCTGCCACAGTAAATATTGTGAGAAACCAAAAACATAATGGTTGTATGCACCGTATTGACTGGGTGATGAGGGAAATGTTAATAAGAAGGTGTTAAATTTACTAAATCTCAGAAGAATAATTTTTTTAATCTCTGTCAGTCTCTGCCACAGCATACTGTTCCTATTACCTTGCATGGATACAACTGGATGATTTATCTTTTTTCTTCTATTTCTGAATCTCTGATATCCTCTCTAAAGCTCCTCAGAATGTTGGGATAGGAAGAGCTAGCTAGCATTGCTGCCATGCCCTGAGTTCTGCTTCAGAAAGCATATGGACCAAATGAAACAGTATTAATATGAAAGGAATAGTGGGGATGATGTATTTCTGTGTTACTCTAAAATGCAAATTGCTGCACTGCTTTTTTATATATGGCTTACTTCACTGTCCTTCCTTTCAAATACTTGTTTTTCTATAAATCAGTTTGGACTGGGGATGGGAGCTGGTTATGTTTTATTTTGTTTTGTGATCTTTCTTTGCTTTACTTCATTACTGATGTTTACTCTATTTTTCTTTTAATAGCTTAATCTGTTTAAGAGCTCAAGAAATTTTACAGGGATGAAGATTGGAGGGGTTTTTGTCTTTTTAATCCTAAACCTGAGACATTTGCACCTGAATAGCCAATATTGAAATGGTGAGGTGTTGAAGGATGTAATACTGAAGATACAATACAATGTAGTTAGGCTGAAGCATCATGAAAGACAGTGAATCAAAGCAAACACGTAAGTAGGCAACAAGGATACAATTTTCTGTTACAGTACTGTAAAGCCCAAAATGCAGTTTAGAAGAATAATCATGTTTCTTGCCTTCCTCAAAATTCAAAAGGAGGAAAGAAACTTGACAGTACTTCCTCTGCCCACTTTTAGAATAACTCATCCAGAAGACAGCATGCAATGTTATGCTGCTGGTTTGGACTACTGTCCACACACAATCCTAGGAGAAAATAGAAAATCTTGCACAGTCTCTGTGGTATTGCAAAACTCAAATTTGCCAGCATCCATATGGTCTTTTTGTATGAGATTAGTGGAATCTTCATTTTGAAAACCTTAAGAAAACTATTGATTTTCCTGGGAGCTATATATATGTCTTCTACTCCCTGCTCACACTCTCACAAGGCCTTTTTTTCACTTTTAATTTCACTTGAAGAGGTGGAGTCCCTCTCCCCATTTGATTTTCTGTCTAAAACTTTGCTACAGCAAGGTGTAGGCCCTCAAATAGGCTTCCATTAATCATCACTTGATTTCTCACCTCTTGCCTTTTAGGGAATTGCAAAAAATTACTTTTTTTTTTTCATTCTGCCTATGCTGCCTTCTTAACCACAACACTTTTCTTGAATTGCTTTTTCACTCACTTGGGTTTACACACTTCCCGTAATTTTTTCCCTTTCTTGGAATACCTAACTCCTAATACTTTAAATAATTTCACTGGAAGAAATTCCAGACCTTTCTCATATTCAAGTCTCTAAGCTCTTCACTATAATTGACTTTACTAGTGATGCCTTTAATTCATCAAAGTTTATGCTATTTTAAAATCCAGAATCTTAGTTCCTTCCTTT
Organism: Lycocorax pyrrhopterus obiensis; assembly: GCA_014706295.1. Lineage (NCBI taxonomy): Eukaryota > Metazoa > Chordata > Aves > Passeriformes > Paradisaeidae > Lycocorax > Lycocorax pyrrhopterus. The sequence continues at coordinate 29,565,457 of JACSVZ010000014.1, forward strand.
CTTCCCCTATAGTAAAATTTGACCTCACAGCTGAATATGCCCTGTTCTCTTTTCTCTGTTTCCTACACTTTTTACCAACTTTTGCTTTATGTCCTTGACATAAAGTTTCTTGAAGTTTTATTTTCTTCATGAATGACAGTAGTGTAAAGTGAGAAAAGAGGTCAGTTGTCCTTTGAAAAGTTTTCAAGGAGAGCACAGGGGAGTTCTATTTTAAGGGTTCTTTTTCAGGTATCTATAAAGACAGAAATCCTTTGACTAAAGATATACAGAAAGTCAGATTTTTTTTCTGTTGTAATGTGATAGGGATTTTTAAATTTTTTTTTCTATTCACATGTATTTTCGAAGCTTAGTTTGTGTGCCAGTTCCTTTGATACGGCACATCATGCATGGTACTAAGTGTTCACCTGCAGGAGAAGCTGTAGAGTGAAGATGCTCTACCACATACCCTAATCCTGCAAACATGTGCTATTGCACTGTTAATTTAGAGATTTAATTGTAGTTTTCACTGACAAATATTTCAAGATTTAAACATATAATAGTGATCTTTGGGGTTGCATCTCTAAAGGATTGATTTGTCTTGCTAAAAGAAAAATTAATTATTGTCTGCTAACTTAACCAAATACTTTTATCCATTACCTTCTGATAATTTTTAAGGGTTTAATTCTGAGCTCCCTTGGCAAGCCAGGCTTCTCAGAAGCAAGTTTGTTTCTTCTCTGGCTAATTGTCCCTGTTCACTATAATTAGATGAGTAATTGGATGTACTTTCTTGAATATTGCCATTTACCAGACTTTATTGTAACATGGAAAACTAAGTTTAAAAAAATAAATAAATAAAAGAAGTCCAAACCAACCACACCTCTGTTAATTCATGGGAACAAATTAGGAGCCAACCAAGACCTAGACTAAAATTTGAGGATGCTCTTGTCCTGATGAATTCAAAAGGCATAGGAATGTCTTAGCTGAAAATGTAGTTATTTTGTTTCTAAATGTCTATATAGTAAATTGAGTAGCTCCTGAAGGAACTGTTGTTTTCTCAGTTGTAGCCTTTGTATTTAGACTAAAGCTAAATGGGGCTGAATTTACCACTCTTGAGATGAAAGCTCCTTTTTATTTCTTGACTATATTATCACATAAATAATTTAAAACTATATTTCAGGTTGTTTCTTGTTTGAATCTAAATATACAGTAGGAGTCTAGTTATGCTCGAAGTCATTGGCAGCCCTTTTTCAAAATGGACCAAAACTGCCACCTTCTGGCTGTTTTCATTGCTTCCTATATTAGCCAAAAGCAGAGCTGCATGTATTTGGCTTGGTTATAGCTTGGAACTCTGATTTTTTCCAGTGCAAATAGTATAGAGAACAAAATACATAAGAATAAAGCGAGCTTACTGTTTTTACTGTTAGAGAAAGAAAAATAAAAATAGTACCAGTCTATCTCCTGGCCATACAGGAGCTGGAGTCTCCTTGGCCTTCAGCTGGATACAGCCTATTATCACAGGCTCTGAATCAATTTTTATTTTACTGCACATACTCTTTCTTGCATTATGCATATAGCTAGAACCCATTTCTTTCTGTCTACTTTTGGTGTGGTGCTTCTTCCATCATTTTAAACCATCTATTCTTCCTTACTCACACTCAGTTCTGTGCTTTTAGGGCCTTTTCTTCAATCATTAAATGACAGAATATACTGTACTTTCCCCGCAGTGATACCAGAGCAGGTGAGGGAAGGAAAGAAAGTACAGTACATTCTTTCAAAGATGTTCAGAATTTTCAGAACTTTTTCTAATGGGTAGCCACAAGGATTTTGAATTTTTTTTTCATCTTATCAGGACAGATAAAGTTGGACTCTTAGCAGCAGTAGAATTTTATGGCTTAGTGTTGGGATGACAACATGAGAAAAAAAAATTAATTAATCATTGTCTTTTGTCTGGAGGGCAAGAAACAATGCCATATCAATCTGATTAATGAAGGTACCCTTCAGTAAAACAGATGTTCACTCCCCACCCACAAATACATATTGAAGGTTTTTGGGAAAGTCCAAGCTGTTTCTGTGCAAAGACTTTCCCAGAGTAATACATCTAACTAATTAAAGAGGTTTTTCTTTGTATTTGGAAAGACTATCATTGGTGTATTTTGATATTTCCACATATGCTTGCAGTTAATAAATTACTAATATCTGGAGTTGCCTAAGAAACATAGTACTTAAAAAGTAAGTGCAAGCTACATGATAATAACTAGCTTGTACAATATGCAATATTATGCTGAATTGCACAGAGGTTCCTCTTCAAGATGAAAGAGCAGATAAAAAGCCACATAGTGTGGCCTTGGAGCTCATGTCTAGTATATTAGACAAAATTGCAATGGAAAAAAAAATCATATATCTTTCAGAAACTGACAGGTTATTCAGAAAGCTTCAAAATTTACTTTAGGGCTTACATCTTGTGCACAAGAAAGTAAGAAATGTATTCAAGTATTCTTCTCTTTTCTCCATTTAGCAAGGTCTCCCATGTAGGCAGCTAGTTTCTTCATTCATAGCAGCATAGCTCCTCTGGGGAAAAAAATGGAAAACAAAAAGCAACCAACCAAAATAATATGTAAATATATAAATAAACCCCACAAAAAAACCCTGCAAGTCTTTAATTTTCTACTGAAATAACAGAATGCAATAGCACATGTCTATCTCCTTTAAAAAACTGGGTATTAAACCAAAACATAAATATTTCTAGAATGAAATATTTGATTTTAATGTATTTATTTATGGATTCTTTTTGGTTTTGGTTTTGTGACAGTGATCAATCTGAAATTCAAAAAAAGTAGTATTATATTTAACTCAGCAAAAAATGGAGGAACTACTCTGTAATGACAAACCACAAAAATCCACAATCAGTTCCTGCTGTTTGAATTTTCTGTCAAGAAAAACGAATTAATAACCTACTGCTGAACACTGGTCATCTGTAAATACACATAGAAGCAATCAATAAAACACTAAAAAAAATGCTTGCGAATTTATGTTTTCTTTAACAATATCCCCAGTACAAAAAACCACACTTTAGGGAGACTAATTTTACTAAATTGAATATTTTGACTGAGAAAATGCATGTCAGATTTCGCTAAATGAATGTATATTCTTTCCGTTATTAAGGGCTGGTAAATGTCAAGTAAAATGTGCTGCATAGCTTCTATAAAAACCTGAAGCAATACAACAGCAAGTACACAAAAGTATACAATTCTTCCATCATTGTTCTTTCAGGTGACCGAGGCTTGTCTGCTTCCAGTCCTCCCATTTTTGTTTCAAATGACCTACTTTTAAGTTCCAGTTTCTGGATAAAGTTTGTATTTTATATGGTTTCTCAGTGTTTCTTTGTAACAAAAAACCATTTTCAGACAAGGCATATTTAATTGTCTGCATGGTATATTAGTAGGTCAGGTGTTTCCTTCATCTTTAGAGTATTGTAATGCTACCACCAAAAAAAAAAAAGTGGAACATTTCACCATATTTAGGTCAGATAAATAATAACTTATATACCACCAGTATTAGAATTAAATTAAGGCAAACAGGTTCCATGGAAACTTAGTTAAATTGATTTCTCTAGCAGGAGCTTGGTAAGATTAGACACTACATCAAAATGAATTGGTTTAGATCAGGATCAGAAGAATCACACTGCAGCAAAGATCAGAGCTGGCTCAGATCAGAGTTTGACACTGGTTCTGCAGCTAACTCTTGGCTGAAGTAAATGAAGTAGCATAGTAGTTAAAAACCTGAGGGGTAGACAGTTATCCCATGATTGAATTATTTGAAGTTTCTGCCCAGTGAATATAAGTCTAACATTTTGCAGTTTTCTGATTTGTAGGGTTGGGTGTAATGCAGAGTCATTAGGTAATGACCTTGAGGAGAGCTTGAGGAGGACACAGAGCAGAGATGGTCAGACAACTTTACCTTAACATTGCATGGAGATGTATCGCTTAGCAAGGTCAGAATTTAAAGAATATAATTCTTTAATTATAGTTTGGTGAATGAATTCACCAAAACTATCACCTATTCGTAATAAGTTCATCTAAATTTTGTCAAAACCCTAGTCTTCATTAAGACTGAAAAGTAACATTTAAATTTCTATGGGCCTGATTTTTTCAGCATCCAATTGAAAATTATTTTGTATTCCATAAAGCCACATGAAGACAAAACCAAATAAAATGAGGATAAGTTTTAACTAAGAGGGAGACAACAAATAAACAAAATCAAACAAAAAACAGCCTCCATCAAAACCATAGAAACTCTCAATTTTCCATAGGAAGCATGAATATTTATTGGGTTTTATTCCTTTCAGAAACTGTACAATTTTTAAAAAGCCATTTATTTTGGAATTTCCCAACCCAGGGTTTAGCAAAATACAGAGAGATATATTTCTCAAAACTGTATTTTTAGAATTTTAAGTAATCCTTTAAGATTTTCTTAAATACATCTGCAAAGCAGTATTGGTTTAAGGGGATTTAACCCTTCTTTTAGAAAGGAAAAACATTTCTTCAAATTGAATGCTAATCACCCTTAGAGAAGTTATTTTCCACACCTCCTACTGAAAATCATTCTTCTGGCTAAACCAGCCCCAGTCCCAGTCCCACAGCTTTGCCTTGTGGCATGAGGAATTCTACCCCACTGCCTTGGGGGTCTCCCCTGAAGTTCTGTCAGATCCGATATATATTTTCTTCCACTGGGATTGGATACTGGATAAGTAATTGGATTGAAGATCCAAATTACTTATCCCGTATCTTATATCCAAAGAAAATTGGATACTGGAACAGTATCCTGTTGTAGGCTGGTGGGGGCCTGGGAAAGGGGCAGTTCCTGCCCTTCCCTGGCTCTTCTTCTGTGTTCTGTTCACACCACCCCAGGCTCCTCATTACTGCCCCGGTGTGTGTGACTTCAGGGGAGCTCCCCAAGGTAGTGGTGTTAAGGAAACTTCCCAGTCCAGCCATCCAGGAACTGCTCTGGCAGTCTCTCACACCACCTGAGCTGGGACCATGCCCCTTCACAGCCGCACCCCACACCTCACAGTCAGACCAGGTTTCCTCACCACCTCAACTCCAGGTTTCCCATAGCAGAGTCTCAGGTGTCCAGATCCTTAAAACAATGTAATCATGATGCAACAGCTAAATAATAAAATAACAGTTCAAGCTGGTGCCTTCGAGGAGGGACCCTGAACAAAGGAACCCCAGGGCTTTTATATCCTCACAGTCACAGAATCACAGAATTAACTGGGCTGGAAAAGACCTTTGAGATCATCAAGTCCAACCTATGACCTAACCACCACCTTATGAACCATAGCACTAAGTGCCACATCCAGGTTTTTTTTAAACACCTCCGTCATGTCCTTCGGAAGACCATTCCAGTGCCCAACCATGCTTTCAGAGAAGAACTTTTTCCTAGTGTCCAACTAAAACATCCCCTGGAGCAGCTTAAGACTGCGTCCTCTCATTCTGTCAGTGGTTGCCTGGGAGAAGAGCCCAACCCTCACCTGGCTACAGCCTCCTGTCAGGCAGTTGTACAGAGTGATAAGGTCTCCCCTGAGTCTCCTTTTTTCCAGGCTAAACAACTGCAGCTCCCTCAGCTGTTCTTCATAGAACTTGTGTTCTAGATCCCTCACCAGCCTTGTTGCCCTTCTCTGGATGCATTCAAGCATCTCAGCTTCCTTCTTAAATTGAGGGGCCCAGCACTGGACACAGCACTCAAGGTGCAGCCTCACCAATGCCAAGCAGAGAGGGACAATCACAGCCCTGGTCCTGCCGGCCACACTATCGCTGATCCAGGCCAGGATGCCATTGGCCTTCTTGGCCACCTGGGCACAGCTGGATCATGTTCAGCTGCTGTCAATCACTACCCCCAGGTCCATTTCTGCCTGGCCACTGTGCAGCCACTCTCCCCCAGCCTGTAGCACTTCCTGGGGCTGTTGTGGCCAAAGTGCAGGACCTGTCACTTGGCCTCGTTAAACCTCATATTGTTGGACTAGGCCCATGGATCCAGTCTGTCCAGGTCTCTCTGCCGAGCCCTCCTACCCTCCAGCAGATCAACACTCGCTCACAGCTTGGTATCATCTGCAAATTTGCTGATGGTGGACTCAGTCCCCTCATCTAGATCATCAATGAAGATATTAAACAGTCCAAGCACGGGAAAGTCTGAGGTCATCAGCTCCTGCTGTCTCTGCATGTCCTGTTCCCTGGCCAGCCCCAGGTCCCTGGGCCCTTTGTTACACAAAGGGTCAGCAGGTCATGACCTCTTGCCCTGGGCTCGGGCTCCTGCCAGCCCAGAGCTCAACCTGCAGCTCGCTCTGCAGTGTGCACATGCAGCTGTGTGCACCAAATGTATTCTTCAACAGTGGGTCTGAAAGGAACACAGTCAATAATCTATTTTGATGAGCATTCCTTTAATTAGCATGTCTGGAGAATGACTATATATCTATATATATAAATGCAATGGATTCCAAAAGCACAACTGTAGGAAATGAGATTCTTCTAAAATCCTCCTGCCACAGATATGAGCCTGAAGTGTGGGATCTGTGTGATGTAATCTAACTGGAGGACAATACTAAAAGAGGCAGTACAGCAGCGGCAAATGATTTGACAAATGAGGACACATGAGTTGTGGATCTTGGAGGGAAAACGATGTCTTAGATCCACAGAAAACACCAGAGTGTCTGTCAGTAATTTCTGCTAACTTTTTACACCTGAGCCAGGCCCAGAATGTTTTCCAGGTAGGAATACACATTATCAGGAATTTGTCTTATGACAGGACATTTCATGGCTTTGTTTCTACAGAAAGGAACCATAAGCTCATAATTGTTAGAAAGTGATTTTCCAAAGATACCTGTTGCAAACCATTGCAGGTGACCTCACTCTAACGGTAATAAATGATACAGAGTCTTACTTACAAGTAGCTGACAAAACGGTATGCTATTAACTTTCATACCTTCTGGATTTTTGTTGTGTTGTGGTCTGATTGCTTTTTTATTTTTTCTTTTTCTTTCTTTTTTTTTTTTTAATGAGTCCTATGCAAGAAGTAAACCCTTCCAAGATAAAGAAATAAAAGCAAACATTTCTTTACCCCTGGCTTCTGTTCCACTTCTCAGAAGCTCAAGAGCAAGTTCAAACAGTAAAGGAGGTAATGAGACACAACAAACATACCGTGAGACAGTGCTATTCCTGTAACAGCATCACAAAGTGCCATGCCAGTGCTACCAAAACAAAGATTTCAGGCTGGATCAGCATCTCATGTTAATCAGCCTAACTTCAGTTACTTTAGCAAGTTATTTTGGACTGTCTAAACTGGGGTAGACAGATTAGTCAAGTGCTGATCATTGATGATTCTGCTTCATTTATGCTATTGTTTCCTGTGAGAGGTGCCTGCCTGCTGCAGTTTCTGAACCAGAAACTCCTATGCAACAATACACTTTTCCTGTGAAAACTTCACACACAGTTCAGTGAGCATAATAAAAAGACTAAGAAACATGTTAGCTCTGCTAAGGGCATCCTAAGCAGCTGGGTAGAGCAGGCTGTTTTTATTAAGGTGTGATAGTTGACATCTCACCACCCAAGGAAGACTGCAATGGTGTATAAACCCTGAACAGTTATAAATTATCTCTTTTTTGAGTTTGACAAGCAGTCTAGGTGTAGAAGTTTAGAATATGTGTATGGAAATAAAACACAGTCATCCATGGTCTCCCAAGATGATCAAAGAGTTGAATGTGGTTTTATGCAAATATCTGCTAGTAGCTTTCTATTAAAAATATACATACTGTTGGATATGTAGTATTTTAGAAGATAACACATCAAAATATGCCTTAACCAAAAATGAAATTCATGTTCAGTGGCAGGTCAAATGCTTTCAATTTGGCAAAAGTGGACCATGAATGAATATCCCAGAACTTAACAGTGATTCTGTCTTAAATTTTCAAGTCATTAGGGAGCATTTCATGGCAGCTAATTGAACTCATAAATCCCTCCTGTACAGACCAAACAGAATTGTAACATATGTGGAAGTAAGTGAAGGACAAAGAAAATAAAAACGTTTTCTTGGTAGGTCACGTTACATTGTATGCTATGCTGTGAAAATAGATAAAGAATAGACTAGATCTGTTTGCTAAATAAGTAACAACATAAGGGAAATAATTAAAAGAAATAATTATAACAATTTTGACCTATACACATAATACTGTGCCTTAAACATTACATCAACTGCTGGATCATATTTACTTTTAAATCATTAGCACTGAAACCCAGCCATGCTTGGGACTCAAGTCACATATTCTTTTCCAAACCCTTTTTCCTGATTCCAGCCAGGACAGGGTTAATTTTTCCATGGCCAGGAGTGGCCATGGCCAGGACCCAGAGGTTATTCTACACAACCTCATGCCACTTTCCAGGGATGGGGCAAGGGCTCCCTTCGGGGTCGCATAGCCTGATGGGTGGTCGGATATTGCCGGGCTCCGTGTGGTGAGCAAATCGCATGTGAATCGTTCACTTCCCTTGCACACCCTGTTATTATAATTTTTGCTGTTAATGTTTGTTTCCTTATTTCATTTTTGTTTTCAGCAAATTGTTTTTATTGCAATCTGTGACCTTTACCTTTTTCGCCTCCAGTTCTACTCTCCAGCCCACCACAGTGGGATCGAGCAGCGCACTGAAGTGCTGTGGTGGGGTCACTAAATTGGAGAACACCATTCCTAAATCACAACACCCTTATAACTGATGAAAAAATTTTATACTGTGACAGTGGTCTGATACTGACACAGGCAGCTTAGAGAAAGAAGGTGTGGAGACTTCCATCATTGGAAATATTCAACCTTCTGCAGCTGACCTTGACTGATGGGTGGCAGGTGGCACCTGGGGACACTGTTTATTGGTGAACACTGCTGGGTTAATGGCTGGACTCAATGATCTAAGAAGTCTTTTCCAACCTTATTCTATGATTCTATAACCCTGCAACATCCAAAGGCATGAGTCAGGTTCAGCCATGCTCTCGTTCTCAAGGGCTGCCGTATGTGTCACCATATTTCCTAATCCAATGGGTCGTCTTTTTACCTATACACCTTCAACATGCTACATGTCAAACATTCATGTTACTATTCTGTATCTCACTTTTAGCTCTTTAGGGCTTTGCAGCAGAGAAAAAAATCAACACGGAAGTCATAATCAGTCTCCGTATCCCTCTTATCTGTCACATTTATGAAAATAAAAGCATTGCTGGACTTTCTAACAAATTCTGCATTCCTGTATTCACTACAAGCAGAATTTCAATGGAAATTTGAAGCAGAATGTTGCATAGTCTGTTTCCTACATGATTTTCTTTTTCTCTGCCATGCTTTTAGTTATTTTTATGGATTTTCAAATCTGTGATAAATGTTTTATCTAGGCTAGACAAGAGATCAATAAACCAAGAAAATCATCACAGTGCAAAAATGCAGGACAGTCTCTTATCTTCTAACATCTCTCTTGGGAGCTAATATTACTCTTCCTTGCCAATCGATATTCTAGTGCAAGTAAACGGAATCTAGTTCACCCACATTGTGCTAAACTCCTTGGTATATATCCCCATAAAACTCTTATTTTGTCATTGTGTTTGTGTTGTGGATATGAGACAAAAGCTGTTCTGTGCATCAAGGCTAAAATTTTCCCTACAGCATAAGAAAGTGCAGTCCACTGTAAAGTACATATGCTGAACTATGCTTCCTCCATTTCCTAGTGCATACATGTCAACACAACTTGATGTTAAAATAAACCTAAAGGCAAGGCCTTGGAGAAACTATGTCAAAATACCAAATCTGGTGTTAATTTTCCATTTATTCTACTCCCTTCCCCATTCTCACACATATAATAGGTGTTCTCAAATACTAATTCAACAGTTAAATCCAGAGTAATTGTAATGTAATTTTATGACTTTATAACTTTAACACAGTTGGATATTCAAGTGGAAGGAAATAAATTAGCAAAATGAAGAAGTGCTGTAGTTCTTAATGTATGTTGGGAAAACTCTGTGAGAGATACATGGCTAAAGAGAGTATAAGGGTAAGACATGCAAGGAAAGAAAAGGAATTTCTCATCTGGAGACAATAGCAATTCTGAGGAAATGCTTTCCACTTGGGAAGAGTGTGAGTGAAACCCAGAAAGGCCTACATTGTTATGCCAAGTTTGCAGTAATAGTATTGACAACTTCAATTTTAAGCTTTAGCAATGCTTTAAACAGCCCTTTATGCCTTCTTTACTTTTTGAGTGTGCAGAGTTTCTTTTTTCTGCTATGATTTTTCAGTGCAAGCTAAAATGAATTCAGCTAAAATTATCTTGTGTAAGGTCTACATGTTATTAGGAAGGCAGAAAGTATATGTAACACAGAAGCACACAGCTAAAAGAATAGCTGTGACCTTGAGAAAAGAAGTGACAACTCTAATAAAAAAATAGAGATAACAAAGATCCACATCTAAGAGGAAACATGAGTCTATAGGGAGAAAGGAAAGTGAATGCACAAAAAGCAGAGCCTCCCAGAAGCCCTCCCCAACACCAGCTGGAAGGGATCAGTAACAGGCAAAAATGGGTCATGAAAGAAAGTTCTTTAATATCTCACAGCTGTGCACAATCTCTACAAAGTACAGAAAGTACTGACTCTGAAGAAAAGCTACCTAGCTCCAGTTTCTGTCTTTCCTTGTTTAAGCACAAGACGTGGAAAATATTGAAATCCTTAGCAATGAAATAGTTGTATTTTTTCTACTCTCTTTCTGAGGGATTTACAGTAGTTCAAACTAGGAAAAAAATATTAGAGAAAGAATAGATGTAAAATTTCTGCTTGAAAAATGACCTGGGGAAAAAAAACTACTAACAGGACTAACAAAAATAAAAATAAAAAACCCGACAAAAAACACACTCTCAACTAAGACATACGGTGTGGCAAAAAGTCACACTGTGCAGAAGCACAGCACCTGAAGAAGTTAAGAGGACGAACGTGCTTGTATCTGTTATTTCCAATTGATTGCCTCTAAAATTTGACAGACAGCCAATAACAGACACAAAGCAAAAAAATTTTAGGTGGAATTCAGGCTTTATTTATCAGTAGACCTGTAAATTTTGCCTTCGTTTTTGTCTGTAATTAATGTCTGACAGTTGCAATACAGTTGTAATTGCTACTGTGCAAGAAATTTTTGCTACAAAACCAAAAGTAATTGACTATGGAGTCCTGGAAGTAAGAAATAAATTATATGAAACCCGTAAGAATCAAGCAACTAAATCCTCATGTTTTACAACAAAATTTACTTCTATCTTTAATAACAGGAAATTATTACTTCTACTTGTATCTTCACTTCTGTATCTACAACAAAGAATGCAGTTGTAAACTGTTCTTTCTCAGCTTGATTTCTTTTTTTGCCTACGCAGTTTATCAAATTTTACCTTGACTGAAGCAACCGTACTCTTCACTTACATGAGAGAAGGCATTTTTGAAAGATTAAGTTAGATCCTCAAAATGCGATATTTTGCAGAGTAAGTTCTTTTGCAAATTCAGACAGGTGGCTATTCAAGACATTCCCATGGTCTGCTCACCTTCAGCAGCCTTTCCTGCTGGTCCTGCACAGGTGATTGTCTTACTCTGCTCTGCACTGGTGTTGCTTCACCTTGAATACCATGTGCAGCTTTGGTCACTGCAACGTTAGAAAGACATTAAACTCTTGGAGAGTGTCCAAAGGAGGCCAATGAAGATGGTGAAAGGCCTTTAGGGGAGGCCATATGAGGAGAGGCTGAGGTCACTTGGTCTGTTCAGCTTGGAGGAGAGTGAGGGGACACCTCATTGCAGTTGATAACTTCCTCGTGAGGGAAAGAGGAAGGGCAGGCACTGATCTCTTCTCTGTGCTGACCAGTGACAGGACTTGAGGGAACAGCCTGAAGTTGTGTCAGTGTTGCAGTGGTGGCTGCTGCTGCCCAAGTTGTTGGCGAGCCACAGGGCCGAACCACAGCATTAAACTCATGGTGGGCCGGCTCAGAGGTTTGATATCTCCCTTGATGGTTAAGGTCAGCACCCACAGATCCTTGTGTTAACCACTCAGCTACAACTGGTTCATCGTTTCCCCGCCCCGTTTTATGTATAACCTCTTGAATATGCATCACCCTGTTGAATATGTATAAGTTCCAGAAAGTTCTCCGTTATTCAATACCCCATTGGTTCCCCCCTCACTGCTCCTCCCACCTTGTCTCTGATTGGTCCGTTTGTACTCTCCCCTCCCCTTTGCCTAAATCTGATTGGTTAATTGCACCCTATAAAAACCCTGGACCCTCTTCTGTTAACGTCTTTTGTCACTGGACCCGCTGCTGGGATAAACTGTTCGGAACCCATACAAAAGACCCCTTTCTGTCCCTTCATTTTTGGTGTGCACACCTGGACATAGCCGCTTGCATTTGGGCCTGTCATCGCTCCTGGGACTGTGAGTGTTTGCGTGGTGGCTCTGCAGCCCCTCCTGAGGGTCGCCAGCCATGGACAGGGACTCCAGAGGTCTCCAGAGCTGCGGAGGACACTCGGGGAAGGTGCAGCACTGGTCCTCTCCCAGATACAGTGGCCTAGGTCATGTCAGGGGAGGTTTAGGTTGGGTATCAGGAAAAGATTCTTCATCCGGAGTGTGGTTGGGCACTGGAACAGCTCCCCAGGGAAGAGGTCACAGCACCCGCCTGAGAGAGTTCAAGTGTCTGGACAATGTTCTCAGGCACGTGGTGTGATTGTTGGGGTGTCCTGTGCAGGGATAAGAGTGGAACTTGATGAACTTTTTGAGTCCCTTCTAACTCAACATAATCTGTGATTCTGTGATGATTCTTTCCACTGCTTCTCTGTGCATTGTATCAGGAAATTGAGATAGATAATGAAGTGACTTGTGTGGTTTTGGAGGTTTTTTTTAGAGAGGTCAGTTTCATCCTATGCTGTGGACTGTGGCCCCACAAATAATCATCTCAGCACAAATCATCAGAGAGCAGGAATGAGTGTCCACAACAGTGTTCTAAAATGCTGGAACATGCCCTACTGCTGTGACAATGAGCATGGAAACACAGTAATAGTCTCTTAACATTATCTGTAGGTGTCCCAGGAAGATAATGTAATGCTAGCTTTCAAATGCAAAAGATAAAAAATATTTAGATTACTATTACTTAAAGCCTTCAAATTGCTTTATGCTCATCTTAACTGAAGTAGATTGTTTTTGGACTACTGTGTTTTAAATAGAGAACAGTATAATGGTAACAATTAATAATTTTTCCTACTTTAGAAAGCAGTGTCTACTGGGAAAGTACCCTAAGACCTGAAGAACATTCATTATCCATTTCATATGATACAAAATAATCCTAATTTTATCAAAACTATACAGAGATTTAAAAAGAATACTCAGGCACAAGGATGCATTTAATCTATAGCTTCTATTATCTAAATTCACATCCTCAGATGACAGTATTTTTGATTTTTAGCACTGAACATGATTTTAACTCTGGAACTGTTATTCATACACAGAGCATCAGGCATTTGGCCACAGATACAGTCAGGGGAACTACTTGTTGGTTATATTGCAATGATGTGGTACACGAATTGATGTGTAACAAAAAAGTCAAAGTGAATTCAGAAATAGTATCTTGGGAGATACTGCAGAGCCAGTGCAGTTATAGGCATTCACTATCACAGTTGTCAGTGCTAGGCGAGAGTTAATGCCTCTTGAGCTCTCTCATCGGGCTCATGTTTTTTTCACACATGCTTTGAGAATGCATGAGGATGAGGCTTGTCAGTCTCTGTTGTGGTTTAACTCTGTCTGACAATTAAATACCACAGAGCCCTGCACTCATCCGTAGCTCTGGCTCCTGTGATTGGATGGAGGAAGAAGTGAAAGGGTAAAAGCGAGAAATGAATTCATGGATTGAAATAACAACACTTTAATAATTAAAAAGAAGTATAAAATAAGCTTTAAAATTGTAATGAAAAGAGGAAGAATAAATTATAAAGAGAGAAGAAAATAAAACCCTAATCAGAGAATTTGCTGCAATCCATGAACCACCACTGAGATAAATTACTATTTTTCTCTTTCCAGAGCCAGCTGGATAGCTTTTACCTCTGCACACTGACTAGGTTCAATTTGTCCTGAAGTTTCGTCAACGTCTTGGGAGATCTCACAAAGCAACTTTCTACTTTTTATGTTTTCCCACAATACAACAGTATCCGTCTTTGAATTTTTTATTATTTATATATATAAATATTGTTTTTCAATTTCTGGTAATTTATTACACAGTGTGACCTCCTCAGTACAAGTCACTTCGTCTAGCAATCCTCCAAAATTTCCGTGCTCTGGAGAGCCCATGATCGCTTCCAGGTTTCCGTGCAGTCAGATTTTCCCATTTGAGCCTAGGTTGTTGTCATTGCAATCCACTTACTGCATGTAGCATCACACACATGATGCGTAGACTGGACCCTCCTTTTTTTATCTCCAGGCCAGCACAGGCAACCAAGATAACAGAAGAAGCTGTGCTTCTGTATCAGCTACATCTGAAGAAGTTCCAACACCTTCATATGCTGCTAATACTTCTTTTTCTTTTGGAGTGTAATGGGCTTCACATCCATTATATTCTGGGCTCCAAAACCTTAGACGTTAATCTTTGTCTCTCCAGTCACTTTGTGCCAGAAGATCCAGATGTGGACATTATCCCTGGCTTGAACATAATGCGTATTTTTCATATCTTGTCGTGTCTGGACTGGCCTGTGTCTGGACAGCACAAACTATCTCCCATTTAATTTGCTCAAAGTCCTGGTGCTTCTCAAAGCCATACTCAAAGTCAGGCCATTCAATAGAGAAGGCCCACAGAATAATTAGAAAAATAAGAATATAACACAGAATACGCATTCTTCAAAAGCCCACAACACCCAAGAAGCTTGTGTTTCTCTTTTGCTAGTTATTGGTGACAAAGCTGTTATTTTATTGATCACATCCATTGAGATATCATAATGTCCATCTTGCTATTTTATTCTTAAAAATTGAATCTCTTGTGCAGGTCCTTTGACCTTACTTTGCTTTACAGCAAAACCAGCACTTATAAGAATCTGGATTACTTTTCTCTCCTTCTCACACACTTCTTCTGCTGTGCTGTCTTCCACCCGGATGTCACCAATATACTGCAGGCATTCAGGAGCTTCACCTTGTTCCACTGTAGCCTCTATAAATCCATGACAAATGATAGGACTGTGTTTCCACCTGTGAGCCAGTCAGTTTCAGGTGTACTCCAGGATACTCCTTCACATGGAATCAAGCTGTCACCTGCACTCTGCTGCCAAAGGGATAGAGTTACCTACATCAGTAGTTGCATAGCATTTGGCAGCCTTTGGCTCCGCTTCATACCTGAGCGCTAGCATGTCTGGTATGGCAGCACTCCATGGTGGTGTGAGTCAGTGGTTACAATATTTCACTGTAAATCTGCACCAGTTAGATTTTTGCAGTGGCCATATAGGATTAAAAAAAGGTGGCTCTCCAGTCACCAGAACAGTTTATGGATGATAGCCAAGGAGTCTTGGCTGACGTGATATTGTCACCTGTGCAGTGTCAGGGTAGCAATTAGAAACTCTTGTTCTTTGGACTACATCAAGTCCACAACAGAAGGCTACTCTGAGAGACCAAGCAACCTAGACAGCTGTTTAATCCATTCTCAAGGCAACTATACCATCCCAAAGCATACCTTGGTTCCCTTAAGTAACTGTCTCTGGAGACAGTCTATGCCAAGGATATATGGAGCCTTGAGACCAGTCACAATTGGATGCTTTTACCACTCATTCCCAGATAGGCATACCTCACTTTCCAGCACAGACCGTTGTTGGGATCCTCCATCACTCTAGAAACACTGATGGATACTTCTCTATTTTAACCTTATCTTGTTACAGTACACTGCGCAGCAGTGTCCACTAGAGCTTTATACTCAACGGGGAGCTGATGTGTTAGGCCATGTCAGGCCACTGTGGCAGATCTAGGTCTGTGTAAAATAGATGGGCTTTGACAGAGGAGCTTCTGGGTGTTGCAAATCCTTTATGCTGCTGTTACAGTCAGAGTGATGGGGCGCGGTGTTTTATGAGTCGCAGTGGACTCCAGTTTTGCAGGTGTGGCAGCCCTACAAGCAAACCCCTACACATCTTGCAGGGGTTTTGCAGTTTAGTTGCCCTGGCTTATGTTATGAAGGAAGAGGTCTCTGTCTGTACAGTTTCCTGCCGTCATGTCAGTTTGCGTGGCGAGATAACCATATAATCACGCATTTGTACACTGGGATGCCCTCTTTCACCTGAGTGTTGCAGCCTCTCGCTAGTGGTATATAAGGTCTCGGGCTGTGTAGCTTCAGGCCCAGCTAGCACATCTGGGAAGAGACCTTTAACTTAAATGCCTATCATTGAGCTCCCTTGTGAATCGCCTAAATTTTGTAGATCATGTTGTACTGTCTTTTAAGTTGAAGTGAGGAATTTTTTTTCTCCACATGAGATATTTTCTGCTGGTTTGTGCAGCACTGTGAAAGTGCCTCATTTCTTAAGGGCCTTAGCTTTTCTATCAGTTTTCTGGAGTTTGTTAAGCACTGACCTGTGGCTAGAAGGTGTCTGGAGTCCACTTCATCTCCTCTTCCTCGCTGCTTCTAATCCTGCAGATGAAGTCTTAACATCCTTCCACCACTTTGATTCCTTTCTGATTGCAAATAGACCATGTACAATCAAGGACAGCAATCGCTGAAAATCAGTTGCTTGAGCAAATTAGTTATGAATTGAGGGATTGTTGCCTAGGTCATTTTTTTTGGGAGGTGTACTCTTTCATTTCAGACGCCCTGTACCATTTCAATGCTGCTGTTACAATATCAATTTTTATTCTATTCTGAGCAACTTTTTTGAGAAGAGGAGCGTGGAATCAGAAAAAAATCATATAGAAGTGGTTTTAAAGCTTATTCTGTATTTATTTTGGAGAAGGATTTTAGATGGGATATTCAGTAGTGAAGTTTGCACAGAATTATTGTAAGAATGCCTTATTTTTATTTTCATTGGCTAATTTTTTTGTCTCATCTTTATTTTTTTCTAAGATGTCTTACCTTTCAACAGTCCCCCAAACAGAAATTGTGAATTCAGGACACACTGAAACTAAACCAAAAGAATCCCTGGATGCAAAGAAGAAAAGCATATGTATGGAAGACATTTTGGTAGGTGCCAGAAAGTTGTTTGATGGAATAGGTAAGTACAAAAAGTTCATAAAAGTAAAATCATGCAAAATTAAAGTATTTTCCTTGAAACAAAATTTTGAATATCCTTTATTTTATTTCTTTCTCCACTATATGTTAGCAGTTTCTTTAGAAAGTAGCGTTCCATTGAAAACAAAGTTTTTCTCTTTGGAATTATAACACATTCTTTGTGGTCAGGAAAATGTGGTCAGTATTTGTCACCTCTAAATGCTAACTCACTGTAAGTGGAGCATATGCAATACACTGTGCAAGGTGTATACTTATGTGACAGTCCAGAAAACTCCATTTGACAAGAAGAAATGGACAATAACAGCTTTTTTTAGTGGTTTTTTATTAAAAATTTTAAAACAAATTTGAAGTTATATTAAACATTTATACATTCCATGTTCTGGCTCACCTTCAACTATTACAACAAATCTGTACTAAGTATTAAATTTGCATTTTTTGTACCCTTTATGTTGGAGCAATTTGCTGGTACTCCTGCACAATTTTTTACGTATTGATAAGTATTTTAACTCTAGGAAACAGTTGCAGCTCTACACTGATATGTAGTCAAAGATGCCTTATTTTCTTATTGGAGGTATACTTCACTTGGTACTGAATATCATGATAGTGGAATCATTTCAATGAGAGTGTGTTCAACATACACTAGGCTGACTTACATACTGAAATTTCAAATGCTTCTTATACATATGCTTCCTATTGCTATTTTTTCTTCTGTGGCATTTTTTATTAATGTTATTTACTTAAAATCTCATACTTTTAACAATAGCCTGAATTCTTATTTTAGATGAATTAGTTCTGAATTCATTAGTTCTATGCCTTTTCGTAATAATTGTACTTTAAGAGTGCACAAGGTAGCCCTTATAAATCATAAACCATATTAAAATCCCTTCATAAAGTGAATAGCAAGAGTCATATAAATAATTTTTTTTCTGTTCCAGACTCTACATCCTCAGTTCAGGAAAATGTTTAATTATAAGATTAGAGAACAAAATGTTAGGAGTACTTATATTTTCAGATACAAGGAAAACATTTTGATATCTTGTAGGTTCTGGTGATGGATGAATTCCATGTCTTACTTATCTCAAATCAAAATCTGAATCTGAAAACTATTGTGTCGCATTCCAATATTAACCAGAGTCAGCAAAGTTATGGCTACTTGTGAATTATTCTGACTGCAATATAAATGCCAACACAGCAGGACTAAAACCTTTAGCAAAATTTTTGCTCTGGACAGTAAAAATCACAATTAAAATAAAGACAAGAGGTCTGAGCAAGTTTGGGTAGGTGTTGAAGCTCTTAGCCCATGCCCAGTGTGGTGGATTGTACAGTCCTGTTATGCTTATTTGAGTATGGTCAGGCACTCATTCTTCTACAAAGTCTTAATCTGAACAGTGACGTGCTTTGGTTAATAACAAGAACAGCAAAAGCAGCCCTTGCAGAAGCATAGTTTTCTTTCTGTGCAAACACTAGGCAGATCACAGGGGTATGGTGGGCTGAGGAGAGGCCTGAGTTAAGAACCCCTCTCTGACACCTGGTCAGGAATCAAAATGCAGACTATTTAAGGAACAAAAGCTATCCAAGACTACTATAAGCTATCCAATGCTACTCTTGCATTATTCTACTTGTGTGGCTTACAGTAAAGCCACAGTTTACCTTTTGTTGGAAAGAATTGTTTTACTGCGTATCTCACTCGAACCATAAAATCCCTTCTAGGACAGAATATTTTTATATCCTTTTTATCAAATGAGCACGTGTTGTGAATGGATGATGTGGGTTTAAATAAGTCCCTGCCTTTTGCCCAGGCCTCTGGCAGCGGGCCGTTGCATTATTTATGTGGCCAGCACCCCAAGACTAACTCTCATTTGCAAGTCCTTTAATAATGGCTGGTTCAGTCTATTATATAATGAATTATTTATTTAATAGACACAAAACTAACAGACATAAGACTTAAAACAGGCTATTTTACTATGTAGTAACAGACTACACAGGAATAAGACAAAAAAGAGGACAACTAGTATTACACATGTGGGGTTAAAGGTACCTATTAATTTTACAGCTAGCAAAGAAATAATATAACTTGGGATCCAATGTTTCTTACCATCCAGTCCCTGAAGGAGCACACATTGAAATTCTTTCTCTCAGTTCCCAGGAAAGTAACCACAGAATATGCATCCAGGCTTCAGGTAGAAGTCTCACACGCTTTCGGGGTGTGTGGATAGAAGGCTTCTCAGGGTGTGCGTAGGACACTTCCGACTCCGTGATAATTGTGTGGGCTTCTGTAGACATAAGAACCGTGTCTTTTGGTCAAGAATATTTATTTTTCTTTCATCTCTTCCCACATTTGTTCTCCAGACTAAGATGTTGCTTCTTAGCTGGGGGCCTGAGCCCTTTGGCACCAGAGATGACCCCATGCTGGGCCTGTGACCCCCCTGGGTTATCTTTTGTATATGCACCAACCACCTGTGGTAGAGAGCGGGTAGACATGTCCTGCCACAGCACGGCAGTTGTATTTAGTAAAATACAGAATAAACTTCGGGAATGATCAATCATTTTCTTAGAGCTAGCAAGCTGTGGTTCAGTCAGCTGAATGTTTTATTTCAAAAAAAAGTCCTGACTATTATAAAATAGTATCATTCTAAACTGCCCAATAAAAAATCTGCAGCAGAAGGGCATCTTGATTCTTTTTTTTTCTGCTAGAGCTGTCTTCATTGAAAGCCAGAGAATCAAAGAAAATATTATAGTATGAAATTGAATGTAATTCAGCGTAACACTGAATACAACATGTATTTATTTAATTTTTGTGATGTAGATGGGCTTGTCTATTGTGAAATACATTCTTGTTTCACAGCAATAAGAAATCATACAGATAATAAAAATTCTACAGAGTAAATTTCCATGGTACATAAAATTCTAACTCATTTTAAAATAGTACTTTTTATTTCTGTGGCATCTTCTTGCTACAAGTCTGTAATAAAATCTATAGGGAGTAACTAATAAAACATTGTAACATCCCCATGAACAATATAAGGTATCTTAGATAACTACCAACCCACAGAGTGCTAAAATAATTCTAGATAACTTATTCTGTACTGTACAGCTTTCAAGATGGGTGATGTACCACAGTGTCAAGAGCTGACTTTTTGTTTTGTGTAGTTTTTACCATTCATTACACATTTTTTTCAAGGGCAAATATGTTTAATTCTAAACTGCTGTTCTAGGCCCTTCAGTTATCTGTCAGACATATTTTCTTGGTATCAATTACACTAATGTTCATACCCTATTGTGTTTACTCACATAGCATATGAATGTTAGTGGCATTTAGGTTCCTAAGGAGAGTTTTATGTGTCATCATGTATTTGGCCTATTGCAATTCATGTTCATATTATGTCCTCTTCGTTCCATTTATCTATCCATCTAGTCTGTTATACTGGGCCTTTTAGATTATAGGTCTGGGACATAAATTCCATGTGTGCATTTAGTTTTCTCTTTTTGTAATTAAGTGTAGTTGCCTCAACCTGTGACTTCATTGCTCATTTTTACCCTTCCAGTTATTCCTCTGATCCTGCTGGGGAGGGGAGGAGTGGGTGAGCAGCTCTGCGGTGCTTAGTTGTTGGCCAGGTGCAAGCTGCAGTTATTTTGGTGCCCAACATAGGTCATGAAGGGTTTGAGATAATAACGGATTTGACTAGAGTGAATGAGAAGGGATTTATATCTGTAAACGGTTGCTTGTCTTGATTCATCTGTTCTTGATATTAGCTTATCTGATCTGTCATGCTCTTTCTTTTTTTTATATATTATAAAGATTGGCTTTTGCAATTTCCTGTGCTCTCTGGAGCTTAGTGATGCTTTGCCTGGGAGATTCATTGCTAAAACTCTGGTTTTGAGTTTATCTGGTATTTTGGCTCTATACTGAAGTCATTATTGTACTTCAGTGATCATGTGATGGATACAATTAACAACTGCATAATTATCATTCTTTCTCTGAGAGGTGGTTTTCATTTGGGTTTTTTAGGAAATACAGAATGGCACCTTCGTCACATTTTGTGATGTTTTCTCCCACATTACAATAAATTCTCAGCATCCTGACAATCCTTGAGTAGTCAAAATACTTCTATTGGCATTTCTTAGGAATATTGGTTTGGATTTCTAAAGCTTAACACACTATTTAAGAATATGACCGAGGCCCCTTGGCAGTGTGGGTATGGGTGGGAGGACATGTCAGAGAATATGGGCAGGTATCTGGAAAGCTGCTCCCCTTATTTGTATCTTCCTTCCTGAGCAAGTGCAGAATGCTGACATATGTTTGAAAAGAGGTGCCCTGGCTATTTCAAAGAAGCACATTTTACTGCACTGTGCTGAGACCTGACCAGCACCTACCAAACATTGATCAACACTGTTCAGCGCCTCCAAGAATTAAGGTCTCTGAATCTAAAAAGCATCAACAGACGCTATGGCTAAACCAGAGACCCAGCCCTCCACTATATCACTTGCCCCTATAATAAAAGAGAAACAATGCAAATGAGGTCAGCTCGTTTAATAAGGAATGAAGAGGGTTCTTTGAAGAGAGAGCAGGAGATATAATGAGA
The DNA here is from genome assembly GCA_014706295.1 of Lycocorax pyrrhopterus obiensis. NCBI lineage: Eukaryota > Metazoa > Chordata > Aves > Passeriformes > Paradisaeidae > Lycocorax > Lycocorax pyrrhopterus. The sequence continues at coordinate 29,587,292 of JACSVZ010000014.1, forward strand.
AGAGACAGTCTGTTCTGCAGCAAAGAAGTCACAAAAACAGGAGGAAGAAGAAACTGAAATATTAAGTGAGAAACCACTCAATCCGTGTCCTTAAGTGAGCTTTGAGACACATGAAAATATTTCAGCTGTCAACTAGGCAAGCAAATTCTGAGCTGACTACTCCAAAGCTGTGATATTGGTGTCAATAGTCAAGGATTAAAGGGTAAGAAAGCCTGGCAGCTGGGATTCATTGCTGGGGATAAAGCCGTTGACAAAGAGATTGGGAAAAGAGCAAGAGTCCTCAGCTACTTTTCAAGTGTGAAGGACAGGTATCCCTTCAAGGAGGATCCTACAAATTCCTAAACTAAATGAACTAATATTGAGGAAGGTATCCAGTACTTGAGGGAATTACTTGAGGTGGAGATGCTCTATAATAATCTCGATGACCACCAGGTATCCAAAAGCCTGGATGAAGTCTGGGCCATGCAGTCCACGTGGCAGAAGTTTATAAGAAGTTCAGTGATGTCATATGCCAACAGACTGGTAATAATGAGCTGGATAGACACAGAATCTATGGGTAGATTGGCCAAAACTCCAAGAATATGAGGATGATCTCACTTAGTTGTGATGACCTTGCACCTTGACTGTAGAGAAACTGAACCAAATATTGCCTGAGCAGTTCAAGGATATGTCTTCTTCATGCACTCTAGCCAAGGTCTCAGCTATTAAGAGTCAGCCTTTCTCTGCCCAACGGAGACGGTGCTGATGACATACACTGTGTGTAACTCTGATTCCTCCTGTGTGACTGGAGCCAACATGAAGAAGTGGGATGGTCAACCTAGCTGGACACTAGAAGCTTGGATACTGGAACTGCATGCTAAAAATACAGCTAAGAGGCATCCATCCAGGAAAATTGCTGCTCCAGTATCACTTGACCAGGGTAGAAGGCATAATTTTGACACTGATGAAGGGACTTCTGGTTTGCAGTTACAAAATTCAAGTAATAAATACTCCAACCTGGAGCAGAGGGGTCCTGCCTTTTGCCAGGAGGAGGAAAAGGAGAACTGGATTTGCTGAAAAATGCAAACATCATGTAAACACTTATCAAAGATACGAAACACCTCATAAAAAACCCATTGTATAGCATGATCTGTCTAGGTTAGACCCTGTTGCAAGCTTTTCATCCTCAGATTCTGTATGATAAAACCATACAAGCAAGGACTTGTAGAGCCTCATCAAGAGGCCCAATTGTTTGTTACACATTTTAAAGGATGATGTGCCCTCACCAACAAAGCAAGCCATCCTCGGTTTCTCTCTGATGACAAGGCAGATCCTTTAAGACGATAAAACAAGAGTAAGGCTAAGAACCTGGAATATAGGTAAACCATGATGATCACAGAGCAAAAAAGGAGGAAAAAGAGGCTGCATTGCGTGAAGGTCATGCAGTAAAGGGACAGTCTACCAAGTTTCTCATACTCTCTTTATTGACAGATCCTCTTCGTTCTCCAGTATATCTCTCTAAGTCAGAGACATGCATGTTTGATGGGTGGACTGTTCGGTTCATAAGGGATTGGCTGAGCGGTTGCATCCAGAGCTCAGTGGCTCAATGTACAGATGTGGATCAGTGACAAGTGACGTCCCTCACAGGTCTGTACTGAAACCAGTATTACTCAATATCTTCGTCGGTGACATAGACAAAGGGATTGAGTGCACTCACAGCACGTTTGCAGTGGGCACCCTGCTGAGTGTTGCAGTGGTGCAGTTGAGAAGCCTCAAGGACAGGATGCCACACAAAGGGACCTTGACAAGCTCCAGGAGCAGGCTCATGGGAATCTTACGAGGTTCCAAGCCAAGTCAAGTGCAAGGTGCTGCACCTGGGTCAGGGCAATCCCCAGTATGAATACAGGCTGCTGGATGAATGGATTAAGAGCAGCCCTGCCCACAAGGACTTGGGGTTGCTGGTGGGTGAGAGGCTGGACATGACCCAGCCATGGGCACTCACAGCACAGAAAGCCACTTGTGACCTGGGCTGCATCCAAAGCAGCGTGGGCAGCAGGGCCAGGGAGGGGATTCTGCTCCTCTGCTCTGCTCTGCTGAGACCCCACCTTCAGTGCTGCATCCAGCTCTGGGGTCCCCAGTGCAGGGAGTACCTGTGTTGAAGCCCTCTGAAGATGATTGGAGAGCTGGAGCACCTCTCCTATGAAGACAGGTTGAGTGAGATAGAGAGCTAGATCCTAGAGAAGAGAAGGCTCCTAGGAGATTGTGGATAACCCAGAAAGCAAGGGGCTATCCCTTTCCTAAATTATTATATGACACCTGGGTATTTTACAACTTTGGGAATTTTCAGGATTGTGTTAAATCTCTTCAACCTGACCATGAAAGACTATTTATTGTTTTTCCTCTACACTGAGCCCTTTCTTTTGCATTGTCTCAAATGTGTTTTCCAAGATGATCATGTTCTTAGTGAAAGAGATGATTTATTTTCAGGAACACCTCTCCTGGTTGATCTGTTGATCTGTTTTTCCACTAGATGAAAGAACTATTCAACACCTGGTATTTTTGTTTCCTGGGAAATTGCACTCAGTAATTAGATGATACTGAAGTGGAGAAAGGTTGCCTGTTTTTTATTTAGATATGGTAAGTGAGTTAAACTCTTCAGTTTTTATCCTGTGAGGCTTTTTACTATTCCTGAAATAACTACTACCTCTTGCAGAACTGAATTGGAGTATGGCTCAACACATAAACTTGCTTTCCTAACAGAACTTCAAATGGAAATGAATTTTGTATACGTAGTACCACATAGAGGCTGGTAACAGAATTCAAGTAGAAAAACACTAATTCTGAGACAAAATTATCATGTGTGCATTCCAGTGTCAACATTCATTACATCTATATTTTTTCTCTGTTCAAATATCATGACGCGAAAATATGTATTCCATTTCTGAATAAGTGTAAATAAAAGGGCATACTGAATACAGTGACAAAACAAAGCAGACCCTGAAATATTTAGACAATGTACAATCTGGTTTTAGTTGTCTTTAGTCTGTCTTTACTTGTCTTTACTTGTCAAGTAAAATTGTCATGAGGATGAAAAAACACTCTGTGGCACACACATAAATTGCTTGTTTGTTTCCAAAATTCTGCATATTTGACAGATAAAATCTGGTAATGTCTAAAGGGAAAGTAGCTAATTCTTGAACAGAAGGCAGAGAGAAATATAAAAAATGTTATGAGATACAGATAGAAGAAGGGTTTCTGTGTTCGTGAAAAGGTTAACAAGCCCCTCCTTTTTTTGTGGCTATGCAGTCCTTAAGAATAAGCCTCTCTTCATATTCTCTATCACTTGGATCAGGAAGTTGTCATCAGTTCTCTCCGGAAGCCTCCCAGATTGCTTATGGTCTGCTGTGCTGTCCATCCAGCAGATATTGAGCTGGTTCAATCTCCAGGGAGGATCAGGGCCTGTGAATGTGAGACTGCTTCCAGCTGTCTGAAGAAGGTCTTCTCTATTTTAGTTCCTAACCAAGAAGTCTATGGCAGGCATCCACTATTATGTTCCCTATACTCTTCTGCTCTATATCCTTACCCAAAAGCTCTCATTGACTTATCATCCATCCCCAGACAATAATCCTTGCACTCCAGCTGCTCTCACGCATAAGGAAAATTGTCCACTCTTGTGTTTCTAGCAAGTTCTTTCTAAAAAC